>JAUTBQ010157550.1:0-13114 GCA_032361185.1 Lepetodrilus ovalis | reverse complement strand
GGACTTCAAAAAACTTTTCACCGCTTTATGGTAGACAAACGTCCACTGTAAACCATCATAGACGGCTGATAGACAACCTGAATATTGTGCTATTGCTATTTGCTTCGTTATATCAATGCAAAGGGATAATAACAGTAACGTCAAAGGGGACATAACTATAATGTTTGTTCGCATTCCTACTTAGAACAGTGACGCATCAAAGACAAAATAAATAGAGGAACGTTCCATATATTCATATAAAATATTAATATTTTGACAATTATTGAGTACTGGGGTCTACTGTTTGGAATTTAGACGATAATTATTTGCAACCAATTTGGAATTTGCAACCAATACAATTCCGTATAATGCTGAACACACGAAAGCCCTCGTAGTGTGACAGCATGTAACACAGACTGTTGTGTTCTCGCTGTCAGGAGAGCATGGGCAAACTGGAGTGTAACACTTTTTACAGGAGTCCTCTCAACCAATCAGTTGTGACCTCATAATGGGACAAAATGATTAGGACGTCATTGCAAAGACTCTCGACTTGCACGTTAAAAAGCTATATAGCATGAATATTAACAAATACACAAATCTAAATGTGTAGTGTAGAACTATTACGATTTTGGGGCCTACGAGAAATTTCAGCTTGTAAAAACCTGTAAACCCCGGAAATCACGCTGGTAACTAATAATATTGCTCGAATTGATCACGCACTCAATCGAATTAAAATCAGATTTCATTTCACTTTTGACATTGTTTTCATAATCTTAACGAAAACTAGAGGAGTGTCAGTTTCAGACCTGATTTTAATGAGGTTGTGACACACTATGACAATGTAAAACACTTCCTCTTGCCTTGCCTAAGGACAAATAAGAGGTATCAAAATTACCTAAAAGCATTTTGATAATACTATACAGAATGATTTAAAATGTATTGATGTTTTTTTATTTATTAGGGTAATACAATAACAACCTCGTAAAAACAAAAACAAAGGTGTATTAAGGGAAATTCATGTATTATTTAAAAACGGTATCAAATAATTATCTCCAAATCTGAATATACATTACTTCATTTCATCAAGATCGTTGAAACAAAGGTAGGTGGCCATGGAAACAGCAGTATTTCCTTTCTACCTGCACTTTTAGTGTTCACTAAGTTAAAGCTTCTCATTTCACTTGCATAATCAATTGTGAGTAATCTGATGTCACATGCACAAGGTTAGAAAGATGATCCTCTAGTGATGTCACATGATACAGGTTAGAAAGATGATCCTCTAGTGATGGCACATGATACAGGTTAGAAAGATGATCCTCTAGATGGCACACGATACAGGCACAGCAACGCTTCTGTTTCAAAACCTTATTTATGCCTGCTGGCACTCAGACATTGGCCATTGATCAGCTCGGCTATTTCACTGTGCTCGGCCAACGTGAAATATTAAATCTTTGTATTCCTTTTATTGAGAGTCCTGTGAACATCGCACCTAGAAAGAAAATACCCATAGAGACCTGTCAAAGATAAATGAGATATTTGCACCTAAGGCCATAATTCTTTCTACTTTTGTTTTACTGTTAATTCAAAATTAATTAAGTGATGGAGTGCTTAAAAGAAAAGAAAAGAAATTTCTTAAAGGGTCGTCAGTGCATGGGCTAGGCCATCTGTTTTAGTTGATTAAGAAATATTCAAATTCGATCAAATTCAAGAATTGTATCAGTTTTACATGATCACACTCAGTGACACTGCTGTGCACAACATAAAATGGACACAAGTTGTTGAAAGAAACAAAAGCTTGGCTCCAGTAGACATCCGAAGAAAGGAATGAAATAGAGTTGACCCCTGTTTATTTGGAGGGTTGCATCATGCGAATAACTGAATCCTGGTAAAATCGTGCGAATAACTGAATTTTACATAGGATGACTGATATATGGTTCCCAGTAAAAACCACGCGGTTAGTGATGGAACTGGTTATCCCAAGTCCGGATAAACGGGGGTTCACTGTACAAGGATTTCTCAATATTCATAATTGCATGTTACTATTCATTATGTAGAACAATATACATGTACTGGTTATTCCACGTTAAATAGATATGGTTGTTGCAGAACTTTCACATTGCTCATACAAGCAGAGAAAATTGAATAAGAAAGATCATTTGTTGTCATATGCATTGGGTGTTAAGTAAATTGTATGATGAAGCCTTATTTGAGACTAAATTTATTATTATTAATTTCACATTTCTAATGAGTTCATATTTGAGTTTATCAAATAAATTTAGCTTTTTGACATCTTCCATTGCCATTTGCAATAGGAAAACATCTAATAGGCAGGGACATTTTCCACAGGTATGGAGTGCGGAAAGTCGCAGGATCAATACCTGGTTGTGTCATACCAACATACGTAAAAAAATGGCACTTGTTGTTCCCCTGCTTGGCGCTCAGCATTAAGTGAGTTAAACAAGGACTGGTTGACTCGGACTCAGTATACTGTGTGTGGGTGGAGTATCACTGTTCTATATGCAGAATGATACCAGTATTCCAAGTGACACTAGCACTATAAAACTGGTGGAAATCCAGACTAGTTAAGCAGTACATATGGATACAAGCCATGATATCTAGTGAAATAAAAACCCCATCAACCATGGATCTGCTGAAATCTGCTGATTTATTATTTTGTCCTGGAGTCCATTTGTTTGCTTGTTTTCAGAAGAAACCACAATTACCTGTTGCCATGCCTGATTTAAGCATATATATATATATATATATATATATATTGACACTTGTGGTGTATTGCTCTCTATTTGATAAGCTTCAAGTTATCCCATTTGCATCCTCTAGAAAACCAAATGCTATTGACTGAGAAACTGTGCACAATAAGTATGTGGTAACCCTTAGCACTGTGAACACAGGAGCCTCCCACTGACTAACTTATCACTGCAATCTCTGTATCTGACTCCTCCGTCCACAGGTGAGTCTGTCCACACTGAAGCTGTTCGACATCCTGCTCCAGAAGGAAGATGTCCATGTCCTCCAGAATCTGGTCCTCAGGAACTTGCTGGGCCGGAACTACCTCCAGAACCAGTCACAGTCCGACGACCACGCCCATCTTAGTCATACGGGAACTGACTCGGAACAGGATGGTGTGTCCAAAGATGGAAAGAAGTCTGAACAAGATGGTGTGTCCAAAGATGGAATGAAGTCTGAACAAGATGGTGTGTCCAAAGATGGAAAGAAGTCTGAACAAGATGGGGTGTCCAAAGATGGAAAGAAGTCTGAACAGGATGGTCTTTCCAAAGATGGAAAGAAGTCTGAACAAGATGGTCTGTCCAAAGATGGAATGAAGTCTGAACAAGATAGTCTGTCCAAAGATGGAATGAAGTCTGAACAAGATGGTCTGTCCAAAGATGGAATGAAGTCTGAACAAGATGGTCTGTCCAAAGATGGAATGAAGTCTGATGCAGACACTGAGTCCAGCCATGAGGAAGGGAAGGACGGAACCGTCAAGGAGGGGGATAGCTCTAGTGATGTTGGTCATAAAGGTGATGGAGAACCAGACTCTGTGAAAGACAATGTGTGCAGTGAAGGTCATCCTGCAAGTCCAACTAAAGACACTGCAGAAGTAGTGCAGAAATCAAAAGGTAATTATGATTTATATTAATTTTGGTTTTCCTTCATTGTGAATGGTATTCATTCATTATATTGTATTACTTGGATTTTGGCAACAGATTACTAGGAGTTTCTATGTAGAAGGAATGTAGATAACTTTGAATTACAGTTTGTTGATATATTTCATGGTCATTTAATTTGTATATTGGGCAACAAGCTACATTTTCCACATATCACTGGTTTTCTATATGATATAGTATTTGTATATATGTGGGTCACACAACAATAAATACAAACATTTTAGTCGAGTCTCTAAACGTAAATGAAACAAGGCAAATTTTGGTGTTTCCCCTTTGTACCTAGTCATACTCCTTCGAGTTATGTTCCCTTGCATTAATATAATTGAGCAATAACAAAGTACAACCATATTCATGTTGTTTTCACATTTATACACTTGATTCAATCAAAGATCTATATCATTGGGTGGCAGTGGAATTTTGTCTACCATACAATGGTGATAATGTGTTTGGAAGTACAAACATTATTTATGTATGTCAAGTGAATGTACTTTGCAGTTGATGCTAATAACTAGTCCAAAACGACCATTAATATCTATGATTGTATCCCTTTAGTTAGTACGTGTATCTGTATTCCTGTCACAAGCCAATTATTTATATGATGACTATTTGCTTAGTGTCAAGCATAAAAGCTAAAAGTATGTAATTGTAAACTTGATGGAGATTCATAGATTGCAGAATCTATATACCATTATATACTGACCATGTTAGAATCCTGTCAAGCCATTTGACAGATTCTAATAAATACAGTTTCAGGATGACATGAAACTAGTTAATTAAATTATGAATACACATGTCATACATCATTCTCCATGTTCGACACGGTTAACATTCTTACTGCTGTTTTAAGTCACATGCTCTAAAGACATGCTGGCTGGCAATGGGAATTATATGCCTTCTGAGTCTGTCATATGCTCACTTCATTCCACAATAAATCATAGCTTGTTTTTCTATTTAGCTGCAAGTCCAAGCCATCTCTGTCAGACTGTTTTACATTTGCAATCTGTCATACAGCGTTGTGCATCCTCTCTGTCGCATCTCGCCTCCAAATTATTTCCGTTTCCTTGCTCACTGTGTCGGTCCTTGCCCCATGCCTGTCTCCACATTTTTGAGGCAAAGAAATTGCCCCATGAATCATTCGGATCACATTGATCAAGTGTGGATTATTTTTTAAAGAAGCCATTTTGATCAACTTCAGGCAAAACTCGTTGAATTCCTCCAAGTGATGAAGACATTATTGTAATTTACATATTAAGATTACATAAAATAACTACATTGTTTTGTTTCAGGTGTAAAATTTTATACTAAAAGCTAAACTACATTCAGTGAAGATTAATACCAGACCTAAACAAACTCATTTTGTATGTCAAGTTTGACTTGCTAACTTTTCATTATAATTCTAACTGTGTTAGAATTTTTATCTGAAAAGCTTTAAGTGTAAATACTGTTGACAATTACTGTCAGCTTTTTAACATAATCATGGAGACATGACACTGTTCTGAAGTTAAATATTAACAACTGAACTAATCCATGGGACAAGAACAGATCATCTTAGCCATGTGAATTTAATTAGTGTTGTCTGTCGCTGACATTATCATTTTCGATCACGTCGCGTTCATGAATATGTAATAGCCCTTTGTGCAACATCCCCTCATTGCATTTCAGCTGCAAGGGAGTGTCAATTATCCAGCACAGTTTGATGAGCTTTAGGAATGAATTGACTTTTTCTTGCAATTAGGTCTTTGTTTGTAATGGTAGGAGACAAGAGTGTTGCCGAGCTGTTCACTGCTAAGTCTCGCTCAGAAACACAATCAGGCAGCTGACAGTGATATTGACGCCTGCATGGCGTAACTCTGCCAGGTAATTGTGATGAACGAGGCGATATCGACGCTCGTCATCCTCGGCCTGTCCGCGCCCCACCGCAGAGAATCAACATTGTAACACCTCCACCATATGCACATTTATCAATGTGTGGCGTATGACGAGATGACAAGTCGGCGATGCCGGGTGGTGTCATCCCAGATGACATCAAGTAGGGTCTTCAATCTGAGGAGGTATTAGTTTGGAAATATAAACTGGTTTGACTATTGGTTTAGTGTCAAGCGCAAAAGCTAACAATACATAATTGTAAGCTTGATGAAGATTCATGGATTTCTGAATTTCTATTTTCTTAATGTAACGGGAGTAAATTGAAGGGGGTGTCTAGAATTACGCAAAAGGTAATGCAAGCATTGGACAGTTTGTTATTCGACTGTCACCTGTAGCTTAATGTATTGTTGTAATGTCTTCACGCCTGACAAGTCCAACACAATTAGCAATATATTCCAAGCTTGCTATATTACTTCCTGGAAAGAAGATAAGGAAGAAAACAGTTAAATAAATCTCTCAACTTCCTACCATGTGTTTTAATCTATGGTGTATGTATGTTGGTGTAATATATGGTGACACATGGTTCCTTGTACTGCACACAGACTGCTCAGGTCGGAAGTTAAGCATGATGGGGTCAGGCTAGTTTGTGGATGGAGAGCTGGGAACAATGGAGTCCATGCGAGGGTATCAGGATCTGTATTTGCTAAAAAGCTGAGAGACAGGCTAATACATTTGTTGCATCACCTTAAGCAGATGATTTAGTGTGAAAATGATTGTTCTCCCAGTAGGATTAGAGGGTAGTGTGAAGCTAACCTTCCAACACTGGAAAATTGCTAATGGAAATGTATGCTCCCTAGAGAGTTGAACAAGAAACTGATTGCACACTCCATTGGTAATGTAGCTTGCATAGGGTGCAGTCGGTACATGATATACACTCATTATTATCAAGTATTATTATTATATGTATATTATATTCCAACTAGTCATGAAGCCATGAAGTTGGTGCTGGTGATGGTAGGATGTCAAAAGGGAGCAGATGGTGGCGCAGTGGTAGAATGTTGGACTTTGGAACCAAAGGGTTTGAGTTCAAATCCCGCCCCGGAGAGTCCGGTGTCAATGTTTGCAGAAGTTACCTTTCTGACGCGATGTTGATAGGATGCACTGTCTGTAGAGTGGCAATACAGATAACATCCTTAGTCTGTCGGTACCAGCTAGTGCTCACAGGTTTACTGCAACATTCAGTGCTACTGATGTTGTGGGTTTCCTCCTGCCCTTTACTGACAAGTTGTGATATTAGTGAAAGATTCTAGAAAATGACTATACACCCCATTACAAAAAGGAAAAAGAAAAATAATGATGTCATAGTGCTTGTGATGGTCGTAGGATGTCATAGTGCTTGTGATGGTCGTAGGATGTCATAGTGCTTGTGATGGTCGTAGGATGTCATCATGCCAGTTGAAGCAATTACCCACAGAAGTACTGACTCTCTACAGACATCGCACTGCATGGCAACAATACCAGCAACCCGGGCAGGATTCAAACTCAGCATCACGATGGTGCATGGTTGCCATGGTTGCGTGTGGAGTGGCCCTTCTAGCACATCTATCCTTGCCACCATGATTGTGTTAACACTTACCATTCTGTTTGCTTACTTTTTGAGCGTGGGTCTCACCGCAAACATTGCATCCAACAATCTCACGGAATCCTATCAAATTATGTCTAATTATCTGTTCTTTTGGCTGGAATAAGTCGTGACGTCGACCGAGGAGCTTCCTAATGATTAGTACAAAGAGCCAGCACAGGCTGTTTTCATACGTTGCGCTGGTCTTGACAACGACAGGTGGAATTTGTCCTAAAATGCGTAAATTGCGATCGGAGATTTGTCTTCACCACTGGCCTGATTGACAGCGAATGCCTCTCTTTCAGGACGAAATTTACATTGAAATGTGTTCATGGAGGTCAAAATGAGATTTCTGCTTTGCTATGTTAGTCTTCGCGGAAGAAATGAATTAAAAATAGATTGGAAATTCTTGTAAGTTGATTTATGGGTCCTTGATGTCTGCTACCTCTTGTTTCAGTAGGAGGCGTGTGTAACAGCCTGACAGCATCATTAGCGCTAGATGTGGGTCACGGCTTACAGTGCATAGCCACATCATATATAAGTTTGTAAATACATTTAAACCCGGCCTAGCCAGATTGATTTAGATCTCTCAAGCGTTACTTTTTACTTGTTCACGAGTTCAGATAAAGACCTGCGCCAAAATTAGATAATTTTATAAGTTGAATAAGATATTAGTGTCTGAGAGCATCAATTAGTGATGTGTGATGTGATACTAGTAGAGATATTATACTAGAACTGTGACAAATACACTAATAAAATATGCTTTAAATAGTTTCTTTCTCTTTTCAGCTTTGTATTCAAGACCAGAAGTTCACAAAGTGGTTAATAGGTAATTGTGTGTTTTTTAAAGCACTTTCCATTTATTACTTTAGATTAAGAGTATTAATTTGATAATTGTGTGTGCAAACTTGATTGTTCTACATGTATACTTACTTCAATATTCTTTTAATCCTCATTGATGTTGAATTGTAGCAATTTTGCCTTTTCTAATTCAGTCATAAGAATTCGGCATGATACCGAGATTTGTCGGGTGTTTTCGAACTTTTCTAGTACACATATGTTTTCTAGTATTATTAGAGCTTGTATTCAGATGTGTCAGATGTTTTTTTAGTTATTACTGGAGTTTGTATTCAGATGTGTTCTGGTATTATTAGAGCTTGTATTCAGATGGTTTTACTAGAGTTTGTATTGTGGCGGCAGTTTTCTGATGATCCTCCCAGAAGAGGCCAAGTCTTCATATCAGACGGCAGACAGCGGCTATGACATGTATCTGAGGGATGCTACAAGACAGGTAGGCACATAGGCAGCAAGTAGGCAACTAGAATAGTAGGCATCATCAGTAGGAAATAGGTATAGGCACCACATAACAATAATACATGCCAAAACATGTAGATAAAAACAAAACAAAAACAGGCAACAATATAGACTGGCAACACCTACCAAGACGAAGGGAACAAGACAAGTGGGATAAATTGACATCCAGCACCATGTTAAGAATTGGGTAATTCCTCATTTTGGAGTTTCCTGGTTTGAGCTCTGCTACTACCTCTGTGTCCAGGAACCATGCTTGGTACTGGTCAATGGCAGTCTTTATGTGACTATAACCATGCCATCATGTGCAGTATGATGATGTCCACAGTTCAGCTGTATGATGATGTGTTTGATGATGTCCACAGTTCAGCTGTATGATGATGTGTTTGATGATGTCCACAGTTCAGCTATATGGAGCAGGCGTGTAGACCGTGGGGGTGGCCGGAGAAACCCGTCCAGCTTGACCAGTACCACATGGACGTCTTCTACGAGGGGGACTTCCTGCACATGCTGCTGGGCAGACTCAACTCTCTGCTGAAACAGGTGGGCTTAGACAGGCAGTGCCACACACCATAGCTTAGACTGGCAGTGCCACACACCATAAGTGGGCTTAGACTGGCAGTGCCACACACCATAGGTGGGCTTAGACTGGCAGTGCCACACCATAGTAACCTTTAGGAAAGTCTTAGGGTATTGCTTGTCTGATTGACCATCACAATGTATAAGTTGCATTGTCACTTTGTGTATTTAAAAGTGTGCGCAATAGTCTTTGTAATACTTCTGGATAGTATGATGAATCCTGTATGTGTAACAGTGTGTTACTGTTATGCTATCTTCAGTACTAGGATTGCATGCCCTATCAGGACATCTGTGTATCACACCTGGAATAGTAATGTCCTGGGCCTGTATTCTCGAAACTTCGTAAGTCCTAAGAAGTTTGTAAGTACAGGTACTAAGAATTTGCCAAACTGGTTTTCTTCTTATGTAAATTTGTGAAGAAATATTTTCTCACTGACAAGTTCGCAAGTTAAGAAGTTTCGAGAATACGGCCCCTGGCCCATAGATTACAAAACTTTAAAGTAAAATATCATGCTCAAGCTCAAATTTTATTTGGGGATTTATGAACTTAACTTTAGCATGAAATCGTATTCAAAAACAGTTTTGCACTGAGAATTGGAACATTGCTGTGTGTGGGTCTTCTATAAATATGGGAAAGTGTCAATTACGATTGGTATGGTTGATACATTGAAAAGTTTATTACTAGCCATTTACTGTGTCAATGTACCACATCCCATTTTATCAGTGACTTCCAACTGATACAAGGTTACCATTCTGACGTGTGTTTCTCCACGCACAGACGTACTCCATCAACCTGGTGCTGAGCTCTGTGTTGTCCCGCCTCGCTCTGGTGCCTCACCCTAACGTCCACGAGTACCTGCTGGACCCATTCCTCCCCGTCGCAGACCGCGTCCGCACTCTGCCCGCTGTCCTGCAGAAGGTGAGCAACACTGGCACTCTGGCACTCTGGCACTCCGGCACTCCCCCTGTACAGGAAGGACACTTACCTCTCGGTGTCTCCTTCATCAGTATACCCAGGGTTGATGTAGAGGCACCCGACACTGTCCATTGATCTGTAGCCTGTACATGGTGCTTGCCTCCAGTATGTTCAGGGTTGATGCTTAGTTAGTTCACAATGTTGATGAATCAATGTTTCATAAATGATATAGAAACATTTTTCTTTTTTTTCGGGGGTCATAATCACTATATTTGGAAGTGAATACACATATCTGCATTGAATGTTGGATTTTTCAGCAAAAATGTTCTTCAGAATTTTGCCTAAATTTGGAATTAAGCGTAATTTTTCTTTCGTATCATGTGTAATTGTATATTGGATATTGCCTCTGCTGGATGTTCTCTGATTGGCCGATTGTGTACTTCAGCTCGCCAGTGAAATCCAGTCCTATCTGAAGACGGAGCCTCACTTCAGCGACAAGCTGGTGGTTGCTAGGAAACAGTTGCTAGGAGTGATGGACTCAATACACAGGTATAATAGGCAATCTAGAGCTTTTAGATTAAAACAAGGAATGATGTCTTGAGTTTGCATGCTGCCACATTGGTAATTGATGACAAAGAATATTGAAAGAAAGTAATCATTTCGCAAAAGTCTGCTGCTTTATACAACCAACAGTGACCCAATTGACGCTTCGAAGTTTTAAACGTCTCTACTAGAGCTGCAATGGTTGACTTGTGTGTTCAGTGCACCGAATATTTATGATACACAAGTTGTATTCATTATTCTCTATAGGTGACATACAGTGTTCAACAAGGTTTATCTCATTTTTTAAAGTTTGGTAGCAGTAGTCTGTTGATTTTTTTTAAGATTGCCTAGTGTGATCACAAACAGGCGATCAACTAATCATGCAGATCAGTACTGTAGGCTATTCATCGTCGTAGACTAAGCAAGTTTATTCAGACTGTCATTATCAATATTCTGTTTCTTCACGCATAAGCATATATGCATATTTTTCGAGACTTTGGATTAAAGTTTGTTCAATAGTTTTGCTTTTGATAATAATCATTCAAGTTTTTTTGTTTATTAATCATGAATAATGATGTTATTCCCAATGTAGTTTTACTTTCGATAACTTCCTGTCGCCCCATTTCAATTTGTCATCAATTTCCAATGTCAGTATTTTGCATGATTTATGTCACAAATTGTTAATGTCATGCATTTTGATGCATTTTCCTGCAACTTTTGCATTTGAATGAGAATGAATTTTATAATTATTTTATGCATGTGTATGTGAGTTTAACGAAAATAACATGCCATCTGTAAGCATGAACTTTATTGAATGTATTGTCATGGCATTTGACCCTGTCTTCTCTAGGAAACAGAAGATCCATGCTAGGTATGAACCAGGAACTAATAATCAGCCAGAAATCTAGTGCATGTCTATTAATACTGCAATAATAATCGTCCTATAGATCTACTAACAATATATTTCCTATTTTGTCATGTATTTACATGTAACCATAAGTGTTTAGGTTTTTCTGTGGTGAAGACAATATGGATTCAAAATTTTACTGTTTTAAATCTTGACTAATAGTAATAAAGATTTCAATAAAACATGTTTTTCCAGCTCAAAAGTTACAAATGTTAATTTGAATATGTGTTCATGCTCGACTTACAGTTTTGTTCCTAAATCTCCATAAAGAGAGGAGCATAAAATCTCTATAAAGAGAGGAGCATAAACTCATACCCATAAAGGTTTGGTAACATTGGGGCCAGAACTGTTCTAAAATATAATATGGGCTTTTGTGACTTTTAGCTGTTTGTCTATCTTAATTATTTTTGTACAGATTACAAGTTTTATCAAATATTAACTCGCACACAAGCTTTGTTCTGAAGCAGATTGAAAGCCATTTCAAAAATGGATTTGAGTGACCTTTTTCTAGTCTGTCATTTAAAAAGTTATCTTCAAGTCACATGATGTCATGTTCACTTCCTGCCGTAGTCATAGCAACTTTCATCTAGTTGGTCGTCATCAGTTTCACCCGATACTGCATAGATTAGACTGGATACTCACAGTTATTATGTTTGTCATTGAAATTGTCAATCCTAGTCTTCAAAAACTATTCAACACATAACATATTTTTTGTATTAATTTACGTTTTTTTACAATATTGCCCATGATTTCCCATTTCGGCATATCTGCAATGAAAATTCTGATAGCAAGAAAGTGGTGATTGTTTGTCCGCAGTGATTGTTATTGACAATGAGGTTGTACAGGTCAATGCCGACAGTCAATTCTCAATCACATAGCGCCCTAGGCTAACTTGAAACAAAAATATCAAAAGGTTTCATCCTAACAGCCCAAGATAGATGAATGTGAACGATGTTTTGTTAAAATGCAGCTCAGTGAGAAATTAAGCCATAGAATTTCAGTGAAGGTTGAACAATAGTACAACAAAATTTTGACAAATGGGCAAAAAGCAATATTATTTTTTTCACCTCGACATCGTTACGTTCTTCCCCAAGGCTATACCGTTATTGCCTATTGACTGCGATAGCTCAGTGGAGACCCCCCAAATTGTGTTTGACATTAGATGCACCATGTTATAGAGAAAGAGAGGCATGATACTGTCACACAATACTGAGATGAATTGCTTGTTTGATGGGGAACGGAGTATTAAAACTGCCTTGTGGCATGATTTTTGAAATGACGCTGATTAGTGGGGGCATCAAATCATTCGGCCGCATGCAGGAGAATATAGTTAAAATCTTTGATGTGGAATTGGCAATTCTGAATAAAATGAGAAACCCTTGATTACAAAGGGGCTGGCAATATTGTGACATTGTGCGTTAAACTTTAATCCTATGGCTGTGACTTCGCCATCAATGCCGTGTGTCGATACCTGACCCTGACATCATTGGGTGTATGTCCAAAATATACTGCTACACAACATGCAGAAATATGTGGCATTGAAAATAACAATACATGTATCTAGTTATTACCAATAATGTAGAATTTCCTAATATCTAGCTATTCCCAATAGCTGTTGGGATATTTAAAACACAAACACACACAAACACACACACACACACACACACACACACACACACACACACACACACACACACACACACACA
>JAUTBQ010157539.1:0-13119 GCA_032361185.1 Lepetodrilus ovalis | reverse complement strand
TGACAGACGTGAGAACATTTTGAGTAACTGACCAATGAAAATCGTTCCAGGTGTTATGCACCATATGGGAAAATATCGTATTGTTGTCATGACTTATGCTTCACCGTATGGTGGATAATAAGAAATATTTCATATTGAAAAATGGCAAGTTGGATAGCAGTGACTGGTGTGTTAAGCTACAAAAATAAGGTTCCGAATTCGAATACTTATGATCTCACAAACTAAAAATGTAGTCTTTTTGATATTTTAAAAATCTTTTGCACCAGTTGTCAGTCAGAAATGTTGGGCTTGGTATAGTCTTTAGTACGGTTACTTGTCGCGAGGCCTTTTCAGTTGGATCACTCCCAATCAATGTCATTGTAATCCACTTAAGATGATGAACGTGAACAAACATATGGAGAACTCCATGGGCACTGCCACTGTGTCGCCGATGATGGGAATACCTCAGACCGCCACCAACATACGTCCGGCGCCGATGCAGCCTCAGCCGTCTCCGGCAGCCAGTGCCTCGGGTGGCGAGAGCCGGGTACTGGACAAACGTCGTCTGCAGGAGTTGGTCAAGGAAGTGGACCCCCTGGAACAGCTGGACGACGATGTGGAGGACGTGAGTACTGACCTCCAGATTACTGACCTCCAGATTATTGATCCCACGATTACTGACCTCCAGATTACTGACTCCGAGATTACTGACCTCCAGATTACGGACCTCCAGATTACTGACCTCCAGATTACTGGACTCCAAGATTACTGACCTCCAGATTACTCGCCCTAATATTACTATCCACAATATTACTTGCCTTGAGTTTACTGACCCCGAGACTTCTGACCCCCCAATATTACTGACCCCGAGATGACTGAACCTTTTTGTGTATGATACTATGGGTACACACTTGTGGAGCTGTTGCTAGCTTTGGTCCATCTATAAAAACTGACAGCTATCAATTTGAGTGTCAACGCCAATGATAACATCTGAAACACAAATGTTTATATCTTTTTATGCCTAACTGTTGCATATGGTTGGAAGATTCCCACAGTGTAAGGAGTAACTAAATATTAATTAAATATACCTGGCCCCGAGATTACGAAACCTTATAAAATTTGAGCTTGAGCATGAAACTGTATTCGGAAAGTTTCGTAATCTCGGGGCCTGGCCAGGTATTTTGGAATTGTGACAAATTATGATTAATTCATCCAAATCTTCCAGGTTCTTCTCCAAATAGCGGACGACTTCATCGAGAACGTTGTGAGTTCATCCTGCCAGATTGCCAAACATCGCAAATCTAACTCGCTGGAAGTGAAAGACGTCCAACTCTACCTAGGTCTGTATCTTTCTGGGTATCGTTTCTCCAAGCTCTCCCATCCACTAAGAGACCATAACACTCTCGTAATTCCCTGGTCAACCTGTATTAGAGATAGCTACGAGTAGTGGATATGAGGTTTTGAATTTTTCAGAATGCACTTCTATGTACAAGTGTTGTAAAATAATGGAAACATATAGTTATTTTTAGTAGAACTTTGGTGAAAATCACTCACATTTAATATACTTTTAATTCTGATCAAGCTGCTATGGCCCTCGTCTTCGAATGAATCATTTACCGCAAATTACAATCTGTGAATTGGTTTGAAATGTGTGGTGTTGGATGTACCATAGTGCATTCGTTGCATTTGGGCGATCAAGCAGACTAGACATGCGCAGTGTAGGAACCATGGTTAACGTATGGTCGGCACGAGAAGTAGGCCATGCTAAAACTTTAACAATTACACTTTGAACTGGATCATGGTAATAGTGCTAGATCATTGACAACTTGGACTACATGATGCTTTTACTCCAACTGTTAGTGCATTACTCTATGGAATCCTTTCTGACTTCTCACAGAGAGGAGCTGGAACATGTGGGTACCTGGATACGGATCCGACGACATTCGTCCGTTCAAGAAGGCATCTGTAACAGAAGCTCATAAACAGGTAGGAGCTTGCACAGAAATCTTACAAACAGGGCTGGGAATTTTCCGTGGATCTGCCGAAATCTGCTGGTTTATATGTTCAGGGGATCAATTTATTCGACCTGGACGTAGCTTGGAGCCTGCATCCCCAAATCACATTATTGTCTGCAAACACCAAGTGTGTATACAACTGCAAAATCAGCTTTAGCAATTTTAGCAATTTTATCAAAAACTGTAGGTATGATTTTATATTGTTTTATTTTTTCCTTCTCCAGAGAATGGCCTTGATCAGAAAAACGCTGAAGAAATACTGAGTGCCACCATGTGCCTTTTAACCTTTGTCAAGCTGAAGGCGACCAAAGGTGCCCTACAGACACGATCAGTCAAAGAGCAGTGATCATAATTACTTCAGCAGTGAGAGCGCAAACATCAACAATCGCTTCAACGTGGCTACGAGTACCATCCAACCTGCTATGGTTGCGTATCGGATTGGCGTGCCCTAATCACTGTTGCGCTTGGACATCAGTATTTGCTATGTAAGAACTAGTCCGGAGGGAGGTTGTTGCACAATGCATTCCATCGATTCTCGTGGCCCTTTCAATATCGCTGAATCGGGTTATAACGAATGTGACATGAAAACAAGACAGTATCTTATATTAAGTTACAAGATCGTGCAGTTTGCTGCATACAGAAAAGACCCAATGTTGGTGCCAGGATGGTGTTACTGTCATGGAAAATAATAATTATAATAATAATAATCGTTTGTACTATTTCTGAGGTTGTACATTATTATATCATTGTACACAGACTTTACAAAGCGTCATCTTTCATCATCTTCATTTAGTAAAGTTTGCACCTGTACAGTGCTAACTGGTATTTAGTTATCGTAGTTTAGTGTCAGATGTTGAAAATATCCAAGGAGTAATTTATTTTTCTATTGTAATAGTCTACGCTTGCGTGAAAAGAGATGCATTAGTTGTCATTGATCATGTTTGAATGATGTCCATTTTCATAAGTTGAGTGGCATGTCATTAATCATGCTTGAATGCTATGTCAAATAGCTTTTTATTTTCAATAATTTTCAATAATTTGCATAGAAATTTCCAGGCAATGCAGTCGTTACATTATTATATTTTCTGTATTTTCTTTAATGTGTTAAGTTAATTTGTCTTTACAAAAGTGTGTGGTGTGGATTTCCGTTTTACATTTGACTAGTTCAGCTAGCTAATCATCATCGTAATGGTTCCATTTACTGTTGGACATTCACCTCTGGGCATACAGTGTTTAGCAAACTGAGCTGACATTTGACATGTTTTCTTTCAGTTTTGTTTTGAAGATGTCCATTTATATACCTCCACGAGCACTAGCACCACAGATCATTAATTTCCATGGTGCAAGTTTGTTGACGCATTGACTGTTCATTAACATTTCGTCAGTGGATGGCCTCAAACAGAGATATTATATTTACTTTAACTGGGAAAACGTGAAAAATTATTCCACATGAATATTCGTACTAGAGATTGTTATTCGATTTAATAATTATTGAATGAAGTATTATAAATGTTTGTATTATCACTATGGTACTTCACTGCCATCTATTGGCAATTGTTTGTTACTAAGTCTGATAAAAGGACATATAATGATACAATGTTATGCTATAGAGATTATATTTGCAACTTGAGGAATATTAATGTGACAATTTAATTATTCTCTTTGAACATATGGTCAGGGCTTACAAAAGTTGTAAATATTTGGTATAGTTTTTGAGTAATAAATAGATGTAGTATCGTTGATATGCTTGTTTGTTCTTCGTTGCCAAATAAGTGTATAAATTTGGAGCATTTGTCAAGTGGGAACAATTGATTTCCTGGTAATCCCAACATCAACATCACAATGATCTGCAGAATGACCAAGTATAATCCGTTCTAACTTTAGCTTTAAGGTGGTGGTCTTTGAAACCACAGTTCCCTGGTTCAATTCCCATCCTGGAGTTCAGCATCGATGTTTGCGAAAGTTGCCTTTCTGGGTATCGTTTTTCGAAACTCTCGTATCTACTAAGAAACTATTAGCACACTCGTAACGGTCTCTTATACATGGTCCTCGTGCACTTACGAGAGCACTGTAGTCTTGGTGGGTAGTAGAGCTTTGAGAAACAATACCCCGATAGTCGTGATGGGATGTGCTGTTTGTACCGTGGCAATGCAGTTATCATCCTTGGTCTGTTGGTTGGGCTTGCAGGTATTCTGCAACATTCAGTGCTACAGATGATGCAGGTTTCCTCTTGTTCTAAACTGACAAAGCCGTGATATCAGTGAAATAATCTTGGAAATAGCTCTAAACCCAATTTGGAAAATCCCCTTCAATCTTGAGTCACTTCAACTGTAGTAAATGTATATTGAGACTCCAACACCTGGTATATTATCCATATCTGTACACAGGATAAAAACACGTTCCTATAAAAACATTTTATTTAGAGGTTCTCTAAAGGTCTGCATTCAAAAGAAATGCTTCTAACATTTGGCGAAATGTGTATATTAATATATCTGGTATATTTTAAGCAGTGGGTATGAGCAAACCTGCAGCATTCAGACAAGTTTATGAAGCATCACAGACAATATAATGAATGCATTAAATGAGTAAAATGCTTTCCAAAATCACAGATTGCAGGATATAAAAGGCATACTATCACAAAATATATATATATATATATATATTTGACCAATTTTGTGGCCATGAGAATTATCATTGGACATTCTACATTATCGTATGTTACACTGGATATGCAATAGACAGTTTTGTGAATACATGTATATATTTTCAAAATACATTGGTCCAGATGAGATATACACATATGTACTTCGTTACCTTGCTTCTATGTCAAATTATTTGATCTACTTTGTTCATGTGACATGATATCCTGTGTATCCCACTTGAGCAACTGAGAGGGAAATAAATTTCTCTGCAGGGGTAAGAACACATATACGGTATGCATATACCTCTCATGTGACTTGTACAACTTGTATTAATTATTCTTGTATTTATGAATATGTTCTACTTTGTATTCATTGTTTTCAATCAATATTAAACTCTATGATTGTACAACTTTAAATAATATCTATATTGCAAACAAGCACGAAGTTTTGACAGGTGTGGTACAGGTAACATATGGCAGAAGCGTACTCACAATTCATGGCTTGCTTGGTTGAAAGTTAATTCAGCAGCATTTATCATCGCTTGATTGTCTGTTATCGTTCACTACTTGAGAAAAAAACCTTCAAATTACACTACAGTATTTTAATTTCTCAAATATCTCGCAACCATACGAGACTCCTCAACATGTACCTCAACATTTTCCTGATGAAATCGCAGTAAAAATCTATCCAATGAAATAGATGTTATCATTGTTCTATTTATATCTACTAGTGACTGCAGGTTTCTCTCTAGATGTGTGCCAGGGTGTACAGCATGGAGAGAGCGGAATAAGTACCCCTGTAGTGCGAGGATGCATATACCAGTGAAATAGTAAAATAGTAAAAATATTCCTTCCTGAAAATGTAGAACTTGTTTTTTTTTTTTTTACTGTCTGATGGAAGTCATTTCAACCTGAGAAGCTCTGAACATCATATCGGCGTCAAGATCAATCCTACAATTAGGGATGGTAGAGTATCTTGGCCTAGAAGTTATTACGGTAAGAATAAATCTGTCTGTCTGTCTGCCTATCACAGAGGAGATGAAGCTAATGAGCAATCATAAAGTGAATCTATTACCATGCCTACATACAAGATTATGAGGTCATGATAGACCTTAAACCACAAATCTGTGAAGTGCAAGTGTAACTCGATTGCTTCTATGAAATTGAACAACAATGCAATACAGCACAAATCAAGATAATACTGATGGAGTTTTGAAACTTGCTATGTACAGTGTAAGAATACATACTGAATATTCAAATATGAATTATTATTACTAATTCTTCAATTTTAATAATTAATAATATCATTGGTTAACATAAACCATATTAACAAATATGTCAAAACAGTATAAACATTATTTTTACTTATCACCTGGAAAGCAAACATGCCTCATACATACAGGATTTTAATTAAATTAACACAGTAGTGCGAGAGGGTCCAAGTGTCGCAATACATACCAATTCTAGATTATCTACATGATTATCTAACAATGCAAATAAGAACAAATAATGCATATCTTCTTACTGGCCAAATAGTATGACTTGTAACCAAAAGCTACGTAATATATATGAAACTAAAGGTACCTGGGGAACAAACCATGTAATATTCTGCAGATAACATGTTTTGTATTGGTTCCAATGATTGTGTGAAATACTGATGAAATCAAACATAAAAATCAAATTCAGACAAAACAAATTCAACTAAACAGATGACAACAATTAACATTAATCTGTGATAATCGATGTGGTGATCATGTAAATAGATATCTATAGCAGTGTCAGTTGCCTTGTTTCAGCAGTTGGAGGGTGGTACTAGCACACACGGGAGATTCTGTAATACTGCTGCTGCTACAAACAGGCGATCTAAGGTACACGTTGCATCACTGACCACATACTCTCCTGACAGCGACAACACAACAGTCTGTTATACGCTTATACGCTGTCACACTACGAGGGTTTCGCGTGTTCAGCATTATACAGAATTTTATTGGCTCAATGGGTGCAGGTGCAAAACAGCAACATCCAAAACAGCGCACAATATTCAATTTAGAAGCTATCCATTAACGATTGATATCGTCTAAATTCCAAACAGTAGACCTTTATCTCCTTAAAACATAAGTCCAGGTACCGTTTCCTACCAATTGATTTGTTACCGTTTTCGCCAATTCAATATCATGAGCCATTTTGGATGTTGCTGTTTTGCGCCTTGACCCATCAGTTAATAACAATATGAACCAATCAAATTCCTTATAATGTTGAACGCGCGAAACCCCTCGTAGTGTTACAGAGTATAAACACAGACTGTTGTGTTATCGCTGTCAGGAGAGCATGCACTGACCAATAAGTAATAGAAATCTGTCAGAAAACTACCCTGAACCCCTGAACTGGCCTCTAGACTCTCGTAATACATAGCCAATAACATAATGAGACAGAAGTGATCAAATCACACAGCTAAAGTGATATGATAATATGACACATGATTCTTCATAATTAAGCTAACTCAAAAATGCAACCTCTTAGCAAATCATTGTAATATCTTAGTAGATCATTGTAAATAAGCTCTTAGGAATTTGTTGTGAACTCTTACAAACTCCTTACAAGCTCTGAGGAAATCCTTGTAAATAAGCATTAAGGAAATCATTGTAAGCTATTTGGCAATCATTGTAAGTAAGCTTTTAGGAAATGCTTTTAGACTCTCTTTTATGAAATCATTGTAATTTCCTAGGAAATCATTGCAAGAAATCTTTCAGTAAATCATTGCAAATAAGCTCTTAGGAAACTATTGTAAACTCTTAAGGAACTCAATAGGAAATTGCTTTAAGCTTTCTTCTAGGAAATCACTTAAGTTCCTAGGTAACCATTGTCAACAAGCTCTCAGGAAATCATTATATCCTAGGAAATCTTGAAAATTCCTAGGAAATCATTGTGACTTCCTAGGAAATCATGTGACTTCCTAGGAAATCATGTGACTTCCTAGGAAATCATGTGACTTCCTAGGAAATCATTGTAACTTTCTAGGAAATCTTGTAACTTCCTAGGAAATCTTGTAACCTCCTAGGAAATCACGAACTTCCTAGGAAATCCTGTAAATTCCTAGGAAATCTCTGTAACTTCCTAGGAAATCACTGTAACTTCCTAGGAAATCACTGTAACTTCCTAGGAAATCACTGTAACTTCCTAGGAAATCTTGTAAATTCCTAGGAAATCATTGCAAGTAGGCTCTCAGGAAATCGTTGTAAGCTATATGGCCCTCGTTGTTCTTGTCATAGCGAGCCATCAGCTGGAAGAACTCGTCTTCAGAAAGATTGACGTTGAACTGGCGTATGACCTTTCTGAAATCCAGAGAATCAATCATCCCTGTACCGCCATCGTCACACTTTCGGAATGCTCGTCTCATGTTTTTCCAGTTTTCGTTGACACAGGTCGATAGCCGTATGATGGCATCATTGTTTGCTTCTGAGATTGCCTGATAAAAAATAAAAATAAAATTTTAAAAAAATAATAAAATGACTATACAAGAAATTTTATAGAATTAATATTGATACATTAATATCTCCATTCTGTAATTTCTGGATAAAACTTTTTTACAATATAAACTTTCTATTGATGTGGTGTTTTATACTGAGACAAAAAAGAAAGTGTACATACTAGCATCTTAGGATTGAGCTTTTCTCGGGACAGCTTGGCGGACGACTCCTTTGGTTTGAGACTCAGCATGAAATGGCGAAGGAATTCAGAATAGGAGAAAGTGCCGTTATCCTGAAGGTCATATTTGGTGACAATATTCCTGAAATCGTCAGGAGGCATTTCTACACCAAAACCAGTCATAATCTCTGCGGAAAAAATGAAGACAGAAATTACCAAAATAAAATAATAATAAAAATTAATATGAAAAGTGCAATGAAATTGAGAGTGAAATGCATGTAACAAAATTGTAAAAAGAAGTATATGTTGAAACTTAGAAACGAAATCAAATTATTTCATAACAATAGTGGAAAAAAAAGGTGAAATAACAAAACTGTAAAAAGAAGCATTTATGTATGTAAATTTATGTATTCAAATTTCTTTGCACGCCAAGTATCAGCTCCTGAAATGGCTGCAGTGGTATTATTTACAACGACTTGAGGGTTACAATAATGACTACAGATATGCTACAATTACACATACCGAAAGCTTACAAACCTATTTGAAAGCGACATAACTACAAACCTCTGAAGTCGTAGACGTTGATGGTGCCGTTGCTGGACGGGTCTTGCTGTCGACACTGGATCTGGATTTCCTTCCAGTGTTTGTAGACGACATCCTTGAGTCGCCGCTCGGCCATGTTAGCGTTGACCAGGGGCGTGGACATTCGACTGGAACATCTGGACATCATGCTGCTTGGCCGAGAGTCGCAACTCTGGAGAAAAAAGAAAAACAAATTATTTAGTTTTAAACCTTTTTGGAGTTCCAGCTAGGCTGCTCACAGGCGCATCATATTATTACCCCGGTCAATGGATCTGTGTGTATTCAATTCCTTCTCAATGCCCTGGGGAGTATACAACCCAAGCTGCCATTGAAGGTGCTAAAAGGTTATCATTCACGTCCATCTCATCCTTCCGGGTACCCATTCTCTGCTGGGTGAACAGAGGCATTTTCGAAACAAAGCCACTTGCCTAAGGTAACACCACAAGTTTTGCAACCTATGTCTCACTTAATCGGTGAGGTACATTATTAACGTAGCATGAATAATAATGTCATATCCATTTTTCAAAATGCTTGGCTTGAACAACCACCAATTTAATTGAAAGTCAACATCACAACTTGTACTGGGAAAGAAAGGGTGTTTGAAATTCTTTATGACTGAGATGATAAGTATGAACAGACAAGTTTATATGTGGTATTCTGAAAACAGTTCTTTTCAGGTGGCCAAATTATTAGTGGATGGGGGTGGGAAGTGGCCTTATCCCCTGATGCCCTTGAAAGAAATCCTAAATCTGTTAACACAGCAAACCAGCTCGGTCAAGGCAGGGAATGAATTACAGTGTTAAAAAATACAGGTTTTTGAAAATCGTGTGAATCCCCGCAAACTACAGATTTGGCCACTCTCAACATTGGGCCTATGGAGAATGACACCCGTATTACTTTCTCAATTTTTTCTGAATTGCATGCGGATTTGTCAACACAATAAAGTGAATGATTATGTAGTTTAACGTCACTGCGGGAATTTTTCGCCCAGTTGCGACGATGACACAACAAGGAACTCACTCGAGACAGAGAATGGTTGGACGCGGAGGTGTGCGGTCTGTTTCCGAAGATGGCTTTGGACGGCTTGTAGTCTGGTTCGGCAGCTCTCTGGGTGGCAGGGCGTGGCGGGATGGGGGCGTCGTCGTTGGCAGAGTACACCTGCAGGAAGTCCTTGTAGTCTATGTTGCCGAACTCGTTGACTGGTAGCGTCGTCCACAGCTTCTCAAACTGTCAATGTCAGGAGAGAATTATGGAGATAGATATAATATGTTTAGATGGTGTTTAGAGCCGCTTTCAAGATTATTTCACTTATATCACAGATTTTTAGTTTACAGGCATGGCAACAGACCCCAAGCCACCATGGCCAGTGTAAAGAAATCAATCCCATAATAAATAAATCAGTGGATGTCTACAGATCTGCCAAACATTAATGGCAAGTCTCCAGGGCAGATGTCAACTCAGAGAACTTTGGCTCTGGACATCTAGCACTGCACTACCACATGTTCCCCAATAACTTAGATTCCTAATCACACTGTACCAAAATTAGGAACAAATTTGGTCGTCCTAGGATTGAGAGTAGAAACAATCTTACTCATGAGAGAGCCCGAGGACATGCTTCTCCAAGACATCAATAAATTAAAAATATGAGTCAAGTCTAGGGTTAGGAACTACTGTATTTGGACATTATAGAATCAGAGAGTCTGAAGACCTGGGGACCTATTCTCGAAACAAACCTATAGCACGTACTATGCCAGGGATGAACATTAGCCAGCTAGCCCGGGCCATTTATCCCAATGTTAAAGGTATCCTAAAGGCTAGTAGAAATTTATGGTTTTTTTTGTAAACATTTGTTATTTGTATCACTATTTGGGAAAGTAAGTTTATTAGGTAAGTTTCCATTGCTGTCTATGCACATTCTTAGACTAAGAACATGATAAGAACGTTTCCAGAATAGGCCCCGTGGTTCTTCAGGACATCAATAATTTCTTTTAGGGTTAGGAACTACTGTATTTGGACATTGAGCATAAAAAGCAAACCTGTTCATCCGAGAGCCTGAAGATATGTTTCTTCAGGACATCAATGAAGTCGTCTTTTGAAACAACACCGATCTTGGCGTAGTCGACGTCGGCAAAGTCTTTGGCCAGGTTGTAGTAGTGAGCGGTGACCGATTCCATTAGCAACTCCTGCACCTCTTCAGCTGACATTGGCTGAGCGCTGGACTTCATCGTCTTCTGTAGGATATCGTACCATCGGTCTTGTTCCTGGGATAAACATATGATATTTTCTGTAAATAGTTCTTTATTACTTTATGATATATATGCATGTAAATACATAGGATCAGATTTAGAAAGTTGAACAACTTTTTCCAATGCTTTTTATGACGAATAAAATATGCCTAAATCAAACATGATGGATATACTGTACGCAAAATAAGGTAAGAGTCAAGAAATACACTACTCTAAAAATGATAAGGGTTAAATACATGCAATCCATTGATTACGAATTTTTTTTTTACTGCAGATTCATGGAAAATTGTCATGCCAGTAGAAGCGTGAATCTACATAAGCATCCCCCAAGCTTGGACGTTCAACATTCTACGATCTCGCTACCACCTGCACACCCCCTAGGTAGTACTTCACAATGAACTGAGCTGACTTACCTCTTGGTAAGTGGGAGCGTTCTGCTCCATGAAGTAAGGATAATCAACCTTGTCCTCAACTATTCTCAGTTTTCCCTTGATGTGTTTCCACTGCTTGCTGCTCATCTTGTAGCAGAACAGGTCAATGACTCGGCGGAAATCTGGCACTGGGATTAAACCCTTCTGCTGTTTGTCAAAAGCTGCGAAAGCCTGAAAAATATATTTACTAGGAACTTAAAATATGCTGGCACTTTATACTCATTAGATTCTGCTAGCTGTGATTCTGCACAAAGAGTACCAATTGGAATATTATTTATATACAGAAAAGTCTATCTAATGCGATATACAAGCATCATTGAACGAGAAAAAATCATAACATTACAGCTTTTACCAGGCAGAGCACTCCTGTATGGATCGGAATAATGGATAGTTATGTTATGTAGGTTATGCCGTTTCATACATTGATTGAATGAATTAGTGTTTTTCATCGCAGATGGTATATTTTACCAATACAGTGTCTCCTCCATATGACATCCCTGCCCCCCATTATTCATTCAACCAATTACTTCAGTAAACTGTACAATGGGTCTATTGGGTACTGTTTACATTGGAACTTAATTATTGTGGTCGTCGCATATGGGTGCAATATTCTCGCGACAACGTAGAGCACTAATTCAATCATTCAATTACTTCAATGCCCTGAACTATGCATACATTGGGTGCTGTTTACATTAGAACTTACTTATCGTGCTTGAATTTTCTCCCTTTGACTAACAGCAGTGCCTGTTATTTCCGCTTACCCGTCCTATAGCATCTCCCTGTGTCTTCAGCTTCTCTTTCAGCTTGACCTCGGCATCGTGTGGGTTTAGGCTATGGTGTTCTTCCTCTTTGACATCCATCGGCGTCTTGCCGTAACTCTCTTTGCGTCCTTCTTCAAACGCCTTCAGGAACATCGCGTAGTCTAGACGGCTCTTATCAGTTACGAGGCCCATTCTAAATATTGAAAGAGAAATAAACAGAGAAATTGATAGCACTGTGTAATAAATAAATCTATTGTCTATCCGACAATCTGATTGGTCCACATCACCCCAAATCATTGCGTTCATACATCGATAAACAAAATTTTCTTAGGTGGCATTGTTACATCACGTATACATGACGTCATCTATACTTGATGTCAGCAAAAGATTGTTGAAAATATTCATGTGCTGCTCCTAAAATGTTGACTAATTACATTGATGCATGATGTTAAGATGTTTAAATTAAAGGACTAGTATGTAGTGAATAGCTGATACCTGTCAAGTAATCTGAAGAATTCTGCGTCACTGATGAAGAAATGGAGGTTGACGAGGACTTGCTGTATTTCTGTAGCTGTCAGCCAGCCTCTCTTTCGTGTGTCGAATTGTCGGAACGCAGAGTAGAAATCTTCGTAATTGTCTCGAATCTTGTCTCTGAAACAAACATCGTAAGTCAATAATAATAAAAAACACAACAAAATTTAAACATTTGCAGACAATTTGCATCTGTGCAATTTAAGTGCATATTTCCGTAAGCCACACTTATCCAGTCATCTCATATTGCTATATCCGCGGTCGCTACGTGGATTCCTTGACATACCC
>JAUTBQ010157528.1:0-13119 GCA_032361185.1 Lepetodrilus ovalis | reverse complement strand
CCACTAAGAGACTGGTAGCGCTCTCTTAGCAGTGTATTAGCTATCGACAAAGAGAGCGCTACCAGTCTCTTAGTAGATAAGAGAGCTTCATGAAAGGATACACTGGTTTCCTGCAATACTTGATTATGTAGAAAAATAAAGATTTTCACAGTTTTTATTTAATATATGGTTTTATCAAGTAGGATTGCTATATTTATCTATTTTCATCTGAAACTATTATGGTTAATATTACTGGTTGGTTTTAATTTCCATGCCTGTGAAACAGTCCACTTTTCAATAGGCATTTCCTAGTGCAAACAGATGTTGAGCAACATAATAATGTTTATTATGATAAGGCAGGGTGTTGTCTTACAACACAGTATAGACATGTGCAAGTTTAATCCTACTATATCAGGATGAACAGCTGGTTAAACTGGTCATTTATACCTACCATAATTACTCTAATAATTCGAACACCTAAATTAATTGTCCCAAAAATATTTGATCCTACCCTAAAAATACGAACATGACCATTTAAAAATAAATCGGAATTGTATCTAAATTTTTCCATTTGTTTATTTTCATTTTTAATGCAAAATCCTTTATTTATTTACCATTTCAATTACAACCATGTTTTATACTTTAATTTGGTTGTCCCTAATTATGTGGACACATTCAAACAGCTACAAATTTAATTATTTTCTCCTGTTTTAATTATTAGAGTAATTACAGTATCGTTACAATAGAACCATATATTGTGTATGTAAAGCTTGATAATATTTGATTCTTTTGCATTTTCATATTGAACAATTCAATGGTTATGTAAATATAGTATTCAGGCTCAGCCAGTTTCATTCAACTTTTCTAAATTTCTCAGTACTTAGCATTAATTTATGTTTCATAATTGACTCATCAATGGATATCAATGTTACGATTAAATTGATTCAGATATTTTGTCAAATATCAAGGAAATCTGATAAACGTGACATAAAACATCCCTTCTCTATTACAGAACATAATATTACGTTAGCAATACCATCGATGCAAAATTCTTGTAAAATATTGCCACATGTGTATCAAATTTATTGGTGCCGTAATCTTCGTTTGCACTTGAAACCACTTGAAAGTGAAGTAACAGATTGGGCCATAATATGCATGGTAAGGCTAATGCCATGTTTCTTTTATGGTTTTCGGCTATGCTAAATACCATTTCACGTGTCATTAAATTCAAGCCATAAGTGGGAAGTACACCATTGTCTTCTTCCAATCATGAAAGTCGATACCCATTCCGATGCAAGCCAATCTCTGATTAACATAATGCGAGTCAAGTTTCACATACAAGATTGCTCTTGCCTCTCTATCTTTCTTGCCCCCTCCCCCAATTGTCTTGGGTGGGTAGGTTTTACATTCCCTGCAACTCCCTAACTCTTCGTCATTGGTCACGCGATCGAGAGACTGAGACAAAATTGATAAACCCAGTGGTCATTCTTCTTTCTCTTCCCGTTCAACAAATATTGAACGGTTGTCGTTTTGTGTTTACTATCAATATTTGGAATATGGATGTAGTGTTGGACAGAACACTAAAGTGTTGACGGTTTGCTCCGATTGCTATAAAGATGGACAGATATGGATATTATGGCCCATGGATGTGGGACGATCGCATGATGTATTCGTATCAATGTGACAGGTTTGTGGTTTGTTTTTATTTCGCTGATTATTCAATAATCCAAGTCTAATCCTTATATTGTTTTTGTTTTTAGTATTTTCTTGAACCTATCTGCATTTGTTGGGGCATTATTTCTTAAATAGATAATGCAAAAACTACCTTATTTTGAGGAGTAGTGCTTTATGTTATATGTGTATTATTAAACGAATAAACATGCATTTCATTATTTAACTCTCATGAAGCAATTAATGATATCACAGTCATTCTTCTTCTTTTTTCTTCTTGCTCTCTCTCTCTCTCTCTCTCTCTCTCTCTCTCTCTCTCTCTCTCTCTCTCCATCCCTCTCTTTCTCCCTCTCTCTCTTCCCCTCTCTCTCTTCCCCCCTCTCTCTATCCTTCCCTCCTCTATCTCTCAGTCACTCTCTCTCTCAATGCTTTTTTTTATGTTTGGGACATACCGGTATGTAGAAAGTTTCATGGCTCACTATCAGATCATAATGGTATTAGAAACATCAGCATTACTATTGTCTTTGCTATCTTATCTCCAGTTCTCAGTCAGTTTTAACCAACATCATCAGATGGTCTTCCTTCCATGATCGATGGCCACTACAATACTTCAGGACAATTTTTCTATGTTTTCTTGGTCAAAAGGATTGTCCATAGTTGTCCATGTTGAACCTGTCCAATTTGGCAATTTTAGTTTTATTCAATGCAGCTCTACAAAAACTCAATACCAGATGCTAACTAGGTTGACATTCTGATATGTTCAATGGAATGCTACCCAGAACTTGATGCAGTGAATAAAATAATAGTTATTTTTCATGAATACGGTACCACAATCCAATACAGATGATAGTTAGGATGGACAAGGAATCTGGAATATTTCATAAAAGTGTTCTTAGTTTTCCACAAAGCTTCTATGGATCTTGTCTCTTGGCACTCAGCCTGTGTCTAGTATCACTTTATCCAATCAATATCCTTGTTGTATTGTGTACAACTTTATCCAATCAATATCTCTGTTATATTGAACAGATGCTTTATACTGTGTTCAGCCTACTTTATATTTTGTTTAGTTCCTGTCTGTGTTGATGGCTTGCATTGAAATCTTTAAGTAATATTGAGTCACTGTAATGACTATTGGAGATGGAATGGGGCAGTGAATAGTGTGTAAGACTGCAAAGCTGAAGGATCAAGTTCGAATCCTGTTTCTGGGTTAGGTATGTTTTACCACAGGAAATACTTTCTCATACATGGATAATATGGATGCTATGTCCATATTCCTAATTATTAACCATAGTTTTTTTTTCATTTTGCACAAACTGAGACAAACATCTCTCTTCTAGTGTTTGTTTTTGGCTTTTATCCTGCCATAAACAGGTAGATTTATCTCTAAAAAGACTGCAGATAACTGTGTAAGAGCCCAACTATCAATCTCTAGACATTGGAATTCTGTGTCATGGATGCGGAGCCATTAAAACATTTTGAGAATTTTCAATCACTATAAAAACATTTACCTTTGACTCAGGTATATTTTGGATGTTCTTCCCAAATATAGATAGATATAGTTAAACAATGGAACATATTTGAGACTGGCTACGCAACATGTTTATTGTCTTGCCTACATTTGTCTGTTATGGGCATTCAGGAGACGGAACTATTTGATTCTGTTGCTCAATATTTAACCCCGACAAACAACATTGCAGACTTCAACTCGCCACTGATAAATTCTTGTGGCCCATGGACATTGATGGTCAGCTGGGTAGATTCATAGATAAAATAATTGCCATATTTTGTTTGTGTGCATTCAATATTTGAATAATTGAGCATCTTTTTGAGAAACAGTAATGGTCTGAAGTTGTCATCGCAAAGTTCCATCCAAGCTTATCCTGAATTGTATGAGTTACCACCAGATTTCATTCAAAGATAGTTTCAGAAATAATGGGGATTTAGCTTGATGATGCAAAAGTTGCAGTTTTAAAATATATTATGGGAACATGGTTCTTGTTACTAGTTCCTCGCTTTTAACCGCCTTGGCCTCCACCAACTCCTTGGCCTCCACCAACTCCATCAACTCCTTGGCATTCACCAACTCCACCAACTCCTTGGCATTCACCAGTTCACCAACTCCTTGGCATTCACCAGTTCACCAACTCCTTGGCATTAACCAGTCCACCAACTCCTTGACCTCCACCAATTCCGTGGCATTCACCAGTTCACCAACTCCTTGGCATTCACCAGTTCACCAACTCCTTGGCATTCAGCAGTTCACCAACTCCTTGGCATTCACCAGTTCACCAACTCCTTGGCATTAACCAGTCCACCAACTCCTTGGCCCCACCAACTTCTTGGCCCCTACCAACATAGTTCCTCCAGGCCACTAATAATCTTAGGTAACATCTGTTGGCATGTTGGTGTATAAACATATGACCTCGCCAATGCATATTGCAGCTGCTTCCAAATCTCAACAGATGTTTGTAATATTCCAATATTTTCTTTACAATTCTTAAATAATAATGCGATTAATGTCTATTAATGTAATGCTTTTGCATGTCTGTAGACGTGTTCAAACAGGATAATGTGTACATGTTGTTGATTGAAATAAACAATGAAATATATATATATATTATTCTTATGCCTCATAAAGGAAGTGATATTTATTTTTTTTTTTTAATGGCTCTAACTTCTAAGCTAAACCCCAATTCAACAAACAAACCAACATGAAAGCAATATTTTATGTAAGAAAGAAATTTACAATGTAAAGTGTGAACATTGACAGAATACCTTAAAGCAGTTTGAGATGTTCAAGGATAAATACCAGTTCCTTGTTATCTATCATTGTACAGTTTGTCATCCCTGGTCTATTAACCCACATCGTCACGTATGGGTGAACGATTCCAACTGTGATGTAAAACAATAATACTCTCACCCATTAAAACCCACAATATACAGTAACAACAAAAATCTAATTCTTTTCTGCAGAACAGTCAGGTGATTTGTCACCTTCCAGCGCTAAGAATATCAAATTTTGAAGTGACATTCCAATCCATCACAGGACCTCCGAATCTTCTAACAACTTTAAACATTAAACGAAGCACCCGTAGATAAAAGCATCTTCCACAGCCAGGTCAGCTCAGCCAAGCCTGTCCTGTTACGCCAGTTTGAATATGTATAGGGGTGAAGTATATATTGAAGTCCGTTCAAGAATTTCCCACGAGACTGAACATTCCAGTACATCGAACTCATCAATGTTTTACAACCGGTGTCCTTGTTAATTGATTTAGTTGATTTTCTAATTGATTCTTCTTGTTTTGTTTTGTAAACTACTAAACAATGACAAAAGTAATTCACCCGAAGAGAAACAATTGTCATTAGTTTTTTTTTTATATTGAGTCTTGTCGAGTCAGCAGGCGTGGAGAACTCGTACAGTACTAGTTTCTGATACAGGACAATGCTACATACAGTAAAGTACTGTGTTAGTACACACGGTATACATACCGTCACTGCGTGATCTCAATAAGAGTAACTAACTCCTCTGGCTACAAAACCTACAGTGACACCGATTGGATTTCCACGGAGAGAATCAGTTCCTTATGTTGTCTTTCTCATGCAAATTGCCCAGGTCAACTGGGTCGCAGGAGGCAAGAATTAAAAGGGGCTTGAGGGTAACAAGGCTGGTGTGTGTGTTTACTGGGGAATTATTGACCTAAATTCGGCAGGGCGGGCGGGAACCGGTGGGGAATACATATATATAGAATCTAGAGAGTAAGAGAGAGAGACCCGGTCAGGCACTCACTAGATGTAGTGAAGCATCTTGTTATATTGTGGGACTGGATATCGAATGCCACATGGCTAGAGGACTGGGATTGTGACTGTGATTCAAGGAGGAGTATTTCGTGTGCTACTGTTGCAGTGGTGGTGGCGATAGTGATGGTGATGACACAATTATTGGATTATACTAATTTGAGGAGACAGTTATGAGGGATAAATTATGCAACAGTTGATAGATTCCTTGTATAGACCCAGGTGAGTGTCAAGGAATTTTGAATCCATATGTGACAACTCTTGAAAACTTTATTTTTCAATGAATCTTCTCAGGATTTGAAACCACAGTGTGTACATGTGTGTAGGTATTTGTTGAAAATGTAATATCTTAAGCTTTCATGTGAATGGTCATTGTTATGGGGTAGTGTCATGTTTGTAAAGTACATTAATATGATCTGTCATGTGTATACAGGTATAACTCATAGAAGTGAATGGTGGTAGAACTTGTCCTTGCCAAACCCCTATTGTTATCATGTAATATATTTATAGACCTTTTATTGATTGTTGACAGCAGTATGACTGATGTTCAGTTAAATATATTGACTAATACTTGGAAGACCAATATATACAATTTATGTTTACTTGTGTGACATTATTTCCTAACATTGAGGACAGAATAAACTTGATACATTTTTCTTACTAGCTCAACATTCTTTATTGTACTTGCATGTATAGACATGCATGTATGAATTATTAATTAATTATTAATTAAACAATATATTTTTGTTTTCAAATTTGATATTTTGCGTTATTTAGTATATTTTTTAAATAAATAACTGGAGGTCAAAATTTAACTCCACTTTAAAAAAAAAAAGGATCACGTGAAATCCAACATCTGAGAATGTGCATTTTCTGAATATCTTTAAAAGAACTCAAGTTTCCTGTTGATCAAGACAAACTACATTTTGAGCCATGTTTCTATCCTCAACTTTTCTACACTCGTCACATTACCCTTCAAAGCTTAAATTCAAATCTCTTCAAAGATTCCCCTGTGAAAACAGAAGATTTTGTTTGTCTTTTCAAGATTACCCCCAAAACTGTCGTTCAATACAGCTGTGGCCTTGCGGATTTTGATATTGTGCTTTGTCACGTGACGTAATTACCCGAACGTGGCAATATATGGGATCTATCATGTATCGAGTTTGTACAGGTAGATAAAATCGTGACCCAAATGCAATCGTACCTCTGGATCGTACCTGGATTTACCTGTAATTGTGGTCTGCATGTTTACCCGAGGACCAGATGTGACTGTCATGTTTGTGGCGTGTAAAATGTTTGACAATCTCGGCTTTCAGCGTGGCAATCCATTTGTTTGCCCTAGCAGTTAATGAGAATTTGTTTTACCCTGTTTTACCCTGTCCGATGTGTGTTGTCTCTATTGACAGAGAAATATTAGACTGATTGACTATAAATAGGAATATCTAGAAATAGTCTTGGAGAAATATTAGACTGATTGACTATAAATAGGAATATCTAGAAATAGTTTTGGTGATTGCATAGTCTCAAAATGCCTCGTTTCTATGATCAATAGGTGCTGAATTGAGTTGACAATGTTGTTTTTATTCTAGAAAGTGTTATTTTTATTCTTTGCTTTGATGTTATCTCAATGGTAAGAACATTTATCAATCATAGGAAGCATGTTGGTCTAATAGGAAGTGATTCCCACTGCGATGTAAAACAATAATTCACTCATGCACTAATTGGAAGCGACAGAAAGCAGGGATTTACTAAGTTATGTTCCCTATTACCCCCAATTATATCATCAAAGATTACACTTATGTAAACACACTTATTCCAGATAAACACATTCCATAATGCACAGATTATGTTATATAAACATATATTCCATGACCTTGAGGATGTTTTGGTCAACAGTTGAAATACAAATATTCTTCTTTAAATATTTCTCTAATATAGGCATTCATCTATTTCTTTGTTAAGAATATTAGCGTTTGAGAATAAGTTTCTATAAGAATATTAGCAATTGACGATAATTTTCAATACAAATATTACCGATTAAGTTTCTATATGAATAATACCAATTGATAATACGTTTCTATAAACAAAATATTACCATTTGATGATAAGTTTCTATAAAACTAGTATCAATAGAGAATATGCTTGTATGAGAATATTATCAATTGAGAATAAGTTAAGTAGAATCTATTTGATTGTCTGATCACAACTGAACCATTGGAAATGAGGGCATCTGGACCAGACAATACGCTTTCCTGGCAGGTCTAATACCAGTAAGATCCCAGGGTCTCCACAGGCCTGCGTGACTGAGTGACACTGGTGTTATACCTTTAAGCTTATCACATTATTTATGGCATCGTATCTGTCCAGTGTCCACTCACCTGGACGCTGGTCATACAGGCGGATCTCACATCAAATATCAGTTGTCCATCGCACGTCAGGAGACCTGGTGAAATATTGGGCTTTTGGTGAGACTCAGCAAAGAGTGACCAGGAAGACATTGGGTCTTTAAATTGGATACCCGTAAGACATTGCGTCTTTAAATTGGATAAGACATTGGGTCTTTAAATTGGATAAGACATTGGGTCTTTAAATGGGATGATAGTAATTTGAGGAATAAGTTTTTGATAATGATCAGGTATGGGTTTAACTGAGCTGCCATTTAGGTCTCCATGTTGACCAGATAACTTACTTTTCAGGTCACAATTTGGTACAAAAAAAACCATATTAAAAGAAATTAATTAATGTTTTTCAAAAGGGAAGTGATTCTGTAGTATCATACTAAAGTGTCCCCTCTATATAAGGCTGTATTTGGGGTCCATGCCTTATAGTACTAGCATTATATAATAGTGCAGGTAAATAAAAAAAAATAAAAGTGGGGTCCACATCTGACCCAGCCTTATATCCGAAACCGCTCTGTATCGAACAGCCTTATATCGAGGGGGCATTGTATTAATTAGCCAGGCTATGTTGATTGCAACTTTGTATGCAATGGAGTGTTTTATGGTATGGAATAAATATGCTATTGCTTTAGATATGACACAAGAACTCTTTAAATTGTTCATGAAAACAATTATCTGATCATATTTATTACATTTTAGGACTAAATAAGAAGACAAAGATTTTTTATTATATATGTCGAATATGTGGATAGCAAAAATGTTACAGCTATTATTCTGACAAATAAAAACAATTAATAAATATATACAAATTTGGGGATGATGGAACAAACATTTCGTGGATGTATCCGTGAATCAAATAATCACATTGGTTTGGTTTAATGGTCACGTGACACTTCAACATTCCAAATGTATCGTGTAACATATTTGCTCAATTGGTTACATTAAGCTGTTGAATTGCCTCACTGAGCACTGAATACACATGATAAGCTTCTTGTATGGTTTAAGAAGGAGAGATCTGTTACTTGTATAAGCAAAAGAATACGATACATAGTCCTTTACAGTTAAGAGATTTATAGATAGCTTCACAATTAGCAATTTAAGGCACTCATCCCTCGAGTGTGAGTCTTGAGCCTAAACATCTCTCCTGCTCCCAATGTATTGTAGAACCTGTTCAGAATCCCCTAGCATCACGGCTCAGAATGTCTTGTTTTTGTGTCATGTATTTCGCGTTATTGGACTGCTAATATTTGAATCGTGCCGCAACCTTTGTTCAGGACTTCTCTGAGGCTTGTAATTCTGGGACGGTGTTTCAAATCGGTTGCAGAAAAGTGTGAATGGTTTTGCGAGTAGTTTGGTTGCATTTTGGTTCATATTGGTGCTGAAAGGATTGCAAGTCTGTGTGTGTATTGTGTGAGAGTTGTTATGGGACGTGACAGCTGTGAGTTGGAGTTTTCATGTAATGTCTGCGTTGTATGCATGCCAGGTCTTACGAATGGTCTTGAATACATTCACAGCTATCGCTACCTCCATGCATGAACAGCTACGCAGGTTCACAAACATTTAGGCATCATTTCTATTTCCATATTCATTTCTCGATTCTCCAGCATAGATATACTAATACCATTGGGAAGAGAAGTCAACCTTGACATAGACCATTGTTTATTTAAACTAACTGATGACCTCTGAAGATGCAGATTAAAGGAAACACACCTGTTTCTCATTGCACACATTAGGAAATGTTCACAATCAGGCTTCTTCATGCTGGAATAGTCACAATTGTTCATCTATATCAAACTTCCAACAGGAAGAGGGCTAAGAAATTAAGAAAATGTATAAGGATGCCACAGTTCCGCTATACAAGAGTCCAGCTTTATCCTTCATCTGCTTGCTTCAAGCTATACAGTTGCAAGCCACATTGTGGCATTGTGTGCCCTTTTCATGCTGCATCAACACTCTAGGCTGATGGAAATACCTTCGTATTTACCCAAAACAGTTTTATAAGGTTGAATTTAAAGGCAGCCATCAGGATTGAGTTTAAGTCTCAACTGGTAACTGCTACTGTTCCTTGGAGCAAAATTGGCACATTGAATTGATTGTTAGAGACCAGACCCAGCAGAGGGGTGTATAGACCATACCAAAATAGGGTTATGGATCATATCAATATAGGTTTATAGACCATACCAAAATAGGGTTATGGATCATACTATTATAGGTTTATGGACCATACCAATAGAGTGTTAAGGACTGTACCGTTATATGGTATTAAACCATGCTAGTATCGAATTATGAACCATATCAACATAGGGCTAAGTACTGTACCATACTAATATACAGTTGTGAACCATACTAATATTGGGTTATGGACCAGACTAATAGACGGTTATGGACCATACTAATAGAGGGTTATGAACTATTCCAATATAGGATTATGAACTATAGTTATGGACAAAAGCAGACATTTATGGACTAAATCAGAATGAGGTTATGGACATTAAGGAGAAAGTTTTGGTCTAGACCAATATAAGAAAAAAGAGGAAAATGGGGAACGTTGTTGATGTAAACTCATTTGTCCCCCAATTGTGAACAATGTCCAGGTCCTAAAATGCATTGCAAGGTCTTTAGGAACTTCCAACATAATTCAGTGCATATGGCAGGAAGTGCTGGAGGAATTCTGGGAGGAAATGGTATATATTGCAAACTAGATTGCTAGAATAATTGTAAACATGTTTTTCAAGTATTTCTTGTTTTATGTTTTTCAATTTTGGTTTTGTAAAAAGCAAAGTAGTTCCAGGTGATATTCCTTAGTTTAGGCTTCTGTTTGAAACATTGTACTATTATTTTATGCTTTGGTTGAAGAACTAGTGATAAACACAGTAGCCATATGCAGCAACCAACACACTTCAATCAGATGTTATTGTACAAGTAAAACCTTCACATTTGTGGATATTTCAGAATTATTTGTTTTTAAATAGATATGAAGTGTGACATTTTTACTATGCATTTATTTCCAAGGCTAACATGCTAAAACATATCCATCTGTCTTACAGGAAAAGAATTTATGCCAATATACATACATTAATTTTATAACAATTAATCAATCCATCTTTGTTGGTATAATATTCAACACACAGAGGTGGTACATGCTACGTGGATTTGGTCTTTTGAGCGGCATCATTGTGGGACTTTTTCCTATCTTGTATGACTATTCATTCCACCATTATATGAGTTATCGTACATTCTTTTCTTATTCCGACATCAAAGCCACCATTGTTCTGGAAGAGACTTGACAGAGTTGACTGTTCTGCAACACTGGACTCATGGTGTGAGATTCAAGTTTCAATCTCTTCTCCATTTTCTTGACATCATTGCCCATGTCAAGAGATAATTTACATAAATTCTAACAGTGTTTTTTCAAAGTTTTTTTAATGAATTTTGCATATTCACGAATATTGTAATGTTTTTATCCATTATTATAATATTCACATTTTTTTTGGTTAGTTTGATGTTCTGTTTCATGGTCTTTGAACTTTAATATGATGAAAAAATATAAATTTGTAATGTTCTTAGATTTTTTAATTTAAGTTAAATGCTATATATATTTGATATTGTACATATTTATTCACCTACATTGGGTATATGAATATTCAATATGGACTGATACAATCTGAATTCGTTACTAAGCATGAATACACCTTTCAGATGAGCCATAAATGAGCTAACTTGTGCATATTGAGGTAGATGCAGCTATACAAATTGATTCTTTGTTAGTCGTCCATGAATGCACTCCGTACAGTAATAGCAGACCGATTATCATGAAAGCTTCCACGTGCCAGAACAATACCTTACAATAACTGTTCCCAATTTCAACTTTGCCTACGACTCTGGCTTGGCCATGAATATCACACGATTCTGTTTGTGCTCGATTCAGATTCTGTTTGTGTTTGTCTGAGTATAAAACAAACTTTCAATGGGGCATTTACACATTTCGCCTGCAGTGGCTTTGTTTGATGTGTCGAGATAAAAATGAACTGGTATTAATAGGACCCTTTTCAAACTCGAAACATTTCAAATTAATTAACCCTTTCTCTGTGTATGTCGATCACAATTACTTCTCTATGGTGTGTCTGAAGTTAGTCTCCAGCAAAATAAATGTTAATCTTGCTGAAAACCTGCTTTAGTGGATATTAGTGTATGTTTGGTTGTTTGTAGGGTGCAATATCACACACTCCAATAAGTGATATAAATAGAACTGCAATATGAGAGTCAATACTTCATTGTGTTCATGTCTTGTTGGAACGTTGCTTAGACGTTTTATTTACTAGGTTGGAAATCGAAATAGGAATGTTGTATCAATAGGTATGTCTATATATATATATATATATATATTTATATATATATATATATGTAGTAATAGATATGGATGGATATATGTGTCAAGGCAAACCTGTTGTCGTGAGTAAGTGTTTTACTTCCTATCAACAATAGCCTATGTACCCATTGACCCGAATACATTTCGTCTCAAGGACTCTGTTGTCTAGTTTTTATGTATGTTAATTTCGCCGATATTTGCATTCGTTAGTTAGCTGTTGGTGACAGTGAGAAACCGACATGGCTCAGAATGCGATGACCTTCTTCACGACCTAGAAACATTAGGACATCAATGGATATATTTACCATAGTAATTAAGGACGACATCGAAATGGATGTCACCCAGCCTGTTAGGAATCAGTCAATGTTATTGCAGAAAAAACATCAAATGATATCTGGGTGACAGATTGACGTGTGTGGGTGTTTGTGATAAGATAAACACGCTCACCTGAACAGATGGGAGAGAACGGATGAACACATATGTTTCTGAAACATTCAGGCACCTATGAAAATGATAACCAGATTGATAGATATCGACATACATGTTTCCAAAGTGTTGAGCAAATATGTGTAAATTGACGGATAATATTAATGTGACAGTAAATATGATCTGACCCATCTGCACCATGGAAAACTGGTGCTGTTGTATGTGAAGTACCAACAATTGACTTAAGTGGACTTGTATTTGCGTTGTTCACAGAGCAAAGATAATGCTTTAGCAATGACACTACAGGATTATATGAGGATTAATGGATGAATATAGATTTCCAATTTTCATGGGAAATATAATAAAATAGCGTGGGATTTTCTGGAAGTATAACCCATTAAATAGTTTCTATGAATATGTCACCAGCCCTGATTGCTCATTCTTAAGTTATTTAAATTTCCTATATACATTATTTATCGT
>JAUTBQ010157517.1:0-13119 GCA_032361185.1 Lepetodrilus ovalis | reverse complement strand
TAAGTATCATAATATTAAAACGTGAAAATTTACATTTAAAAATAAATAAATAGATACATAAAAACAAAACAAAAACAAAAAAAAATAAAAATAAAAAATAAATAATAAACAAATAAAGAATAATAAATAAAAAAATAAAAATAAAAAAAATAAAAAAATAATAATAAATAAATAAATAAATAAATAAATAAATAATAATATAAAAATAAAAAATAAAATAAAATACATACGTCTATGTCATTGCATCACATCCTGGATATTTACAACATATAAATAAATACATACAATTTAAACAATAACATGCACTATTAAATATTTGAAAAGTGCATGCGCCTAGAATACATAGAGTTTATTGTTGATGAAAGATCGTGTAATACATGGCACTAATGATAGTAATAATCTCAGTGATATGTGGATACAGTGAATTGGATTATCATTGACTGAAATGAGCTGGGCCCAGCAAAAGCAACTAATTGACTAGACCGCCAATGTTTTATATAGCAATATACTTGATTGAGACGGCCTAATTTGTAAGACCACATAAAGAATATTGGAGCAAATATCACACTGTCACAATACACCAAAAGAACAATTATAACTTTTAGAATAAAGCTCATCTTTACTACAAATTGTGAACATATTAAATACAGTAGCTTAGCACATTATATAATAAAAATAATATACGAAAGTTTCGCTACCAAGATATATTGACATTTGCTCAATATCGATGTTGGGAGCGAAATTTTCGTATTTAATCATAATTAGATTGCTTAGCACATAATCTCCGATCGTAATTATCAACCCATTTTCTATTTACATAGAGTAGCGTGCACGAACAGTGGGATAGTATGACGTCGCACATAAATTACATGTGAAAATAGCTCTCTAATTTGTATAGCTATTAGCCAGGCAAAGTAGAATGATACACGAAATATGTGTATACTTACTTGTTCTCATAAACTTACTTGTTCTTATAAACTTACTTGAATTGCATTCTTATTACTGGTTACTCCTAAGTAATTTAGTAAAATTATAATAAATACTATTTTATTTTCTATGTAGATCTATGCAAAGAATATTTCGTCAAATTAAGCATACTTTTTTTATAAATAAATGACAAGAAACAGAGCAAATAATGTTCATATTCAACTTTCCATTAGATAATAATACATATAAATCAGTGGTTATAATGTCATTGACCAGTATTACTACAGCATTGTACATATACGTAGTATGAATGTATATAGGGTTATACAAACGAACAGAAATAACAAATACGACGAATGATACCTGATACAGTTTCAACATGATGCTGAATTGTCGTTGTAAACGAGTATAAAGGCAATGCAATTATAAAAACCTCATAATCACTGCACATGATTGAATTATATGCTATGGAATAATAGCTAGAATAATATATCGCATGTCTATTTCCGGAGATAACGCCTTGTATTAGCACATGTTTGTCATTGTAGTCAGAACATTAAGGCCTCCAAATATCATTTCAATAACGAAAAAAAAAGAGGAAACTATGTTACGTTTTTGTTGCTACTCATTGAACCGTGTGTAACAAGATCCAGGTCCAAGATCCACGCAATATCCGCTTCATGAAAATTACATTAATCTGCTACAAAACCTGGGATGATTACACACGAAATCGGAACTACAACCGGTAGGCCTACCTACGAGTCCGTGCTGATGAAAGAAAGAATCGTAGCCAGTATTCGTCATCTTCAGTAAATTCACGTTTACACGTTAAAATAGAATCCCATTGCATGGATGCATACTTACGTCCATATTACTGTTCGAGTTGGTATAATACCCAATAGCTAGTTTTTCCGAAAACTTCATGAAATAAGGAAAACGTAAAACCTCCTAGCAAATCGCTGTCCGCAATTATCATGTTTGATTTTGTTATGATTATGTGTACCTTATATGCCGAGGTTCTAGGCCTGAGTATAAATAAATAAAGGTTCTGTTGTGTTTTGTTCTGATGAAGATTTATCATGGACTCTCGGTCATAGTCCACGTGCAGCATCGCAGTAGAGACTGGATGAGTATATAGCATGCTATGACCTGATGGGCATATGCTGCATGGATGAAGTTGATTATTAACCAAGATATGCACCGACGACTTGTTGCCTTGTCACATGTTGACAGGTTGCCGATGCCGATGAAGCTGCTTATTATTTCCTACTACGCTGGAGAGAATTGAAAGCTATCCGCTACCCGATGGCGTTTTCATCATATTGCAAGAAGTCACGCAGCAACTAAATAATTATGTTCTGGTCTTCGGTAATATTAACACAAAGAAATGCATCCTGTATAGATTAATTACGCTTAAGCAGCGACTGAAAGCTACTGATAATGAATGGATGGATGGATGTATGGATGAAAGATAACTGAATTATGTTTCTTCCATCCAATTGCTTTCTGGAACGTGTATTTTTATTTTTTTTCCAAAATAGAGTAAGGAAGCAGACATATTTTACTTTTACACACTTCACTGTAACTTCCAAGAAATTAATGCACGTCCTGTGCTGTGTATTATCACAAACTGAAGAAAATGTTATCAAAGATTAAACTATAGGGGTATCAGTACCCCAACAACACATTTAGCTTTCGTGTACATGTATATATAGTTTACATCCAAAGTGATCTTACAATGGTAATATAGGGACAGCATCGGGCATTTTAGTAAATTATTGTTTACCGGGATGTAACTCAAACATCTGATGTGAACAAAACCAATTGCCTATAACTGAATGTAAACGCACTTTTCATGAACATTTCATTGGGTACTATAGTTTGGTATGACCCACATTGAGACACAAATTTGGTAGACAATCCCGGTAAATACTTAACGGATTAAAAAAAAACATAGCAAGAACCAACATATATATTTACGATGTAACATTTCTGGATTTAGTTTTATGGTAATATTGTACACATTTATAAACATTGTATTTTTTGTGATTGGATTTACTGAAATATTCTACGTTCGCTCGACCAGTGCCGTAGTTCATCTCAGCTGAAAGGTCTTCTGATTTCGCATAGCCGACATCATTTCGATTTTAAATGAATGCATTGAAATGGTAATACATTGTGACATGCTGGAGATGGAGAATTAGTGTTCTCACTACGTCAGTGGCCAGTGCAGCTCTGATTGCCGCGGACATAATGGGGGTGCAGACATGTCATGTTGCCAAATGACGTTGCCCGCGACGCTGATGAAATCGACATACGTGTATCATATTTCCAATACTTTTGCTAACACTCCACAAACTGTCAATCGTTTTTATTTTTATCTTGAACATCGTAGTATAATATGTTTGTGTATTCACTGAGGGAATATGGTATTAAATTTGATGATCCTAACAGTAAGTGAGTATCGTTATATTAATAAGGAGGTTAATATTAAGGAAAAGCTCGCATATATGTTCGATGCATTTACGTACGTGTGTGTGTGTGTGTGTGTGTGTGTGTGTGTGTGTGTGTGTGTGTGTGTGTGTGTGTGTGTGTGTGTGTGTGTGTGTATGTGTGTGTGCGTGCGCGCATCTGAGATTGAGTGAGCGTTTGTGTGTGTGTGTGTGTGTGTGTGTGTGTGTGTGTGTGTGCGTGTGCGTGCGTGCGCGCGTGTGCGCATCTGAGATTAAGTTAGCGTATGTGTATGCGTGTGTGTGTGTGTGTATGCGTGTGTGTCGATGTGTGTGCGTGTGTGTGTGTGTGTGTGTGTGTATGTGTGTGTGTCAGTTATCAATGGAAGCATGTCAAGAATACTCTATAGTAAGTTGTAATAACACATGAACTGTCAATGGAAAATAATATAAATACCGGTACACCGTAATTCAAACCTATTTCAAACATGCAATAATGCACAATTTTATTATTGATTTGTTATTGTGATGAGTATGACATTTATGAAATTGTTTCCGAATATTTAATGATAAAATGTTCTCTTGGTGTTGTGTTGCCGTATATTGAATGATATATAATGTTTCCTTCATGTTAATTAATCCAACAATCTTTAAAATGAAAACGGAGATCGTATTTAAACTAATGATCTGAAGCGTATACGTGGATTGAAGGTCTTGTTGTAACACGTCTGGGGGTGTTCGGCTGTCCATTCTAGACAGATATGAATGAGTTTTCTAAATACTATTGACAGTTTTCCCAGATTAAACCGATCTTTGATCCAATCGGACAAGTCGTCATGGGATCGACTGCAGCGACGTCGATGCTCGCCACGATCACTCGACGCTGTAATTACGAAAGTCCCGTTATTCACCTCATATATCATGCCGATATTGATATGACACAATAGAGGGCTTCTTATTTTATAGTCGACAAATCTTGCGTTCGTATCAGACCTTTATTGACAGATTTATGCATTTTGTTGATATGAGGGCCATCTATTGGATTTCCCTCTTTACCCACTTCCGTCTGATATCTTACGCTGGCTTATTTAATGACTCGATATTGGAAATGTTTTCTCGGAATTGATGTACATGTGCATATATAACAGTATTACTGACTTAATTTCAAATAAATCTTGTAAATAGTAACCGATCTATCATATTTGTTCAGACGATTTAACAGCTTCTTCGGTTTTCAAACATTTAACATAACCTAAGTATTCTAGTATTTTAAGAATCCGCTTTTATCTTATTAGATGTAGATACTATATAATCCGAAAATTACCGATTATGAATGTGAAGATTTAAAGCCAGGAGAGTATTTTCCATTGTGTCACATATGAAAAACAAATCGCAACATGATAAATAATAATAATAATGTGAACATTGTGGGAACTCCCTGGGGAAAATGCAACTCAAACTGCCGTTCAAAGCGCTACAAAGTTATCATACACATGCCCATTTTTCCCTTCCGGGTACCCATTCTCTGCTGCGTGAACAGAGGCATTTTCGAACTAAGCCACTTCCCTAAGGTGACACCACAAATATTTCAACCTTGTCTCAGTGTTGGGCAAAAACGAATGCTAGATACTCTCAGGCCCTCGGTCACCCATCCACGTATTAGCTTAGATCGATCGTGTTTAACTTCAACCTGAGTGGTCAGACGTGCAATGTTTGAAAGGTTCATTCTGGTTGAATGATATGAAATATGAAGTAGTATAACATATTAGCAATATTCAGATCTTTGAACGTAGAGTTGTTGTTGGCAGTCTCTGTAGCGCTGGAGGAACAGTTTATATACGTGTAAGTCTAAAGTATGCATCAACTACTCCTGATGTTAGCGACGCTGTATAGTAGTACAGTACACTACAGTATTATTCAACTATTCATGCATAGTGTATACTAAAGTACTATAGTATTAACTTAGTTGCTTGCACCTCAACTGTTCCTAGTTATTCTGTAGAAAGATGTGCACTGCTATACATGGAACTTCCAACCAATAATTCAACACGAGTTGTCTACCATGTGTACACAATTCCAAGATCTTCACTATTCCGGGTGCTTCATTGAATGAACTTAAGAAATATATTCCAGCGTAATATCTATTCCGTACATTATTATTTTCCAAATGCGGTACACGAATCACATGTCACGGTGCTGATATACGTGTAGTGTCATGTAGCATGCTCCTACTTAGGTCGAGATACTCTACCTCCATAGTACAGCTGATCGAAGCCTGACGCAGATATGACGCTCAGAGTTTCTCGGCCTAGCTCCTACTGGTCTCACAATCCAGTAACTCGGGTTCAGCGACCATGATTGGCAGGCGCTCAACGTGTAGACGTAGTAATATTACGAAGACAGTGGAGCAGAACATAATTGTACATATGGAACATTCATCAAATTGATATCTAAACGAAGTTGTAGCTACAGTCTAGATAACCAATTGAAATATGCATGGCTCAAACATGCAATGCACACATACTACGCCGTGCAATTAAAAAGTGTGTACCGAAGATGAGCAAGACAATGTGCTTCGTTATTATAAAGTTGCATTGTATACATACTGTGAAAAATCAATAACACTAACATCATTAGCAAATATGCGGATGTTTAGAATTGTTAACTCGCTGGATATAGGATGTATAAATTGTAAATTTTGCCACGCGTAATAGGCACTGTTTCATCAAGTAATAAGCACTGTTTCATCAAGTAATAAGCACTGTTTCATCAAGTAATAAGCACTGTTTCATCAAGTTATTTATTTCGGTTTCATGGTCTTGTCTTTCTTTGACTTTGCCTTGATTCTTTGAGTATTCAAATCAGCTTCTGATACAAGTGGCCTCCCTGTTGAACAGTCATCAGTTTCCGATGTGATGACGTCCATCTCAGGATGGACAGTGGTACTGCGACGCACTTGCGCACTCTTCCTTCTCACAGCAGTCGGACGCCTCGTATTCTGCTGAGAATGTCCTCCAATTTCAGACGAAGACAACTCTGGCGAAAGCTTGGATCCTTTTCTTGTCCGTTTCTTTGACATAGACGACTTTTTACAAATCTTTTTTTTAGTCGCGTATAACCTATCGCGAACTTCAGGATCCCAAGATTTGACTTTCTTCTTGCTTTTGCTCTCCCGGCTATTAGGCAGGCGCCCAAGCATGCTAGGATATTGTGTTGACAACTGTGTCTTGGCAACTGCATCTAGCTCTTCATTGTCATCCAAGTCGTCCGTGATTGTTAGGACTACGCGAGGGTTGTGGATGGTGGTACATCCGCTGGTGTCGCTGTCACTGTCAGTGACGTCACTGGCATACTCACTAGACGTGGCCATTGTGCGTGTCTCGTGCTCCGGGAGTGAGTGTTCCTCCTCTCGTGTGTCGCTGTCGCTCACTGTGGTCTTCTCGTCCAACACATTGAACTCTCGGTGCATCAGCATACTGTTCATGTCTACACCTACAGAGGACCTTCCATCAGTAGCGCTGTTCACGGGCGTTGGTGGGAACTCGGACACGGCTGTCAGTACCGGTGACTCAACGCTAGGAGTTGGTTGCGGTGTTTGCTGATTGTTCTGTGTAGGCACAATCTCAACAGGAATAAGGCCTACAGCTTTGTGGGTAAGTTGTACAAATGGATTTGGACAGCTTGAGGATAATGAAGTATCTGAATCAGGAGGACATGGCTCAGCGTGTAAGTTACTCAGGGTGCCCTGGCTGGGAGTATTTACAGTAGGTAAAATACCTTGTGCTTCGTCAACAGCTTTCTGGACGGTGTAACTGATGCTGTGCTCATTTTGATTTCCATTCGTTGGAATCACAATGTTCGGCACTTCTCTGGACGACATACTAGCCACCTCAGCGGCACGGTGACCACTTCTTACAGTTGGTTCAGCAGATTTCTCAATCACTGCTTTAGCCTTCTTAACTGATGAGGCGAGCTCTTGGAATTTCTTTTTCACAAAATATACTTTGTCATTTCCTTTGCTAAATGCCAATGCATATTTCCTCAGCATGTCAGACGTATTTTTAGTTGCACCTTTCAACATATGAGATACTTGCGTTTCTGAAAGGGCAACTATATCATTTTCGCGATTCGATTTCCCACTAGTTTGTACATATTTCTTTGCTAAATCAGCAAACTTCTTCCTAGCCATATACACCGTTTTGGTAAGTGGATTCACTGCCAGGGCCAATTGCTTTACTGACTCTTCACTACCGGAAGTGGCCGTGTTATCACCAGAAGCAGTCACCATCTCGTCAAGTTTCTTCTGAGATATTGAGATCATGTCACTCTCGCCACTTTCATCAGAAATAACAGCTTTCTGCTCCATTAATTTCATGAAGCGACTCTTTGCAACATAGACAGAGTTCTGCGAATCATTGAATGCCATGGCATAATCCATGATCCTGGCTTTAGCGGTTTTGTTTCCTTCTCCTGCAGTCAACTCAGCCAACGTTTCTTTGGGAACTGCAACGATCTCATCTGCTTCACTTTCTCGGCAGGCAGACATCTGTCGCTTAGCCATATTCATAAAGATATGCTTATCCAAGTAAGCTACTTTGGTTTGGGGATTGAAAGCAGTTGCGTATTTCTTCACAAGACCGTCCACAGAGTGGCAATCTTCTTGCTCGCCCATCTGTGACAGTGACTCTGCTGTGATAGCTATCAATTCATTTGCATCTGTTCTACTCTCTCCGCTTCCGTTTCCTAATTTGGTAATTGCAGCTTTTCGCAATGCTACAAATTTTCTTTTAGCTATGTATACAGTACTGTTATCTGATGAAAATGCCAATGCATATTTTGATAGGGTTTTGTCTGTTTCTGATGTTGGATCTTCACCTTCTGGGAGCATTTCCAGAAGGGTATCTTTGGCCACGTTGACAATCTCTGAACCCTCAACTCCAGTAAGACGTTCTTTGTCAGCAATACTCAGAAACCGTTTTCTTGCCATGAATACTGCTCCCGTTACAGGATTAATTGCTTCTGTGTTTCTTTGGATGAAAGCGTCAGTTCGCTGATCCTTTGTATTTTGCAGAATGTTGGCGAGTTGCTCTTGTGGAATGTAAAGCAATTCATCCTCGTCATTCAGATCTTGTGGAGATGTTTTGGATCGCTTTTCTTCTACTAGACTCATAAAGATATTTCTTGCTATGTATACTTTACCAGGGGATGGCGTGAAAGCCAGTGCGTGTTTCTTCAAGAAGGATTCAGTGTCGCCATCAAGGCTATCAACAATGTCTGCAACTCTTTCTTTGGACAGTTCAACCAGGTCTTCTTCGCCTACGCCCTGCTGTGACAATGTAAGAAAGTCCTCCTTGATGACAAAGAAACTGTCATTGTTGACTGCAACAGGAATTATGTCCATTCCCCCTGATGTCTGGATCATGTTAGCCAGAGTTTCCTTGGATACCTCCAATACCTCACTGCTATCTGAAGCAACAGGTCCATTTCCTTTACAATATGTTAGATCAGTAAATCTTTTCTTCGCTACATATAGCAATTTCTTAGATTCGGAACATCCAAATGAAGAGGACTTCAGCAAGGATTCTACGTTCCCCTTTCCAGATTCGGTGATCGGCAAACGATGTAGTTGTTCTATGTCCACCTCCAACAGTTCGTCTGGCCGCTTTCCGTTTGCTCGAACAAGAGCTGTGAATTTGTCTTTGAACATATAGACCATTCCAGTAGCTGGGCTGACAGCAGTAATATAGTAATTGAGTGTGTCGTTACATTTTGGATTCTCAGAGTTGCCATGTAACAGTTCAGCTAGTTTAGGCTTTGTAACAGCTATCATATCACTGTCTGCCTTGTCGATGTTCTTTATTAAGGACATAAATGTCTCCTTCTTTATGAACATATCCCCGTTCTCTGGGTCAGCGCCGCACACATACTTCATCACAGCATTGCCGTCATCGGACCATGGATCTACTTCACTACTCAACAGTTCCATCAGCTTGCTTTTCGACATTGCTAGCACCTCGTCTTCAACCTCGTCCTCTGCTCCGTCCTTCTTTAGGAGTTCAAAGAACTTGTTTTTGGCAATGTATACGCTCTGTTTGCTGGGATTGTATCCAGCGGCATATTCCAAGATAGCATCGTTATTAGTCATGAGCTTATCCCGAGTGTCGTTCTCCTTCAGCATGGTGAGGAACTTGTCCTTGGCCACCGTGATCATCGTGTCCTCGCTAGCCTCGAAGCAGCTGCCATCCAGCAAAGACACTATATCTAGAGGTTGAGACTCCTTAGTAAGGTCCAATTCGGCATTGAACCGTTCTTGTGTAAGTCCGATGAACTTTCCTTTCGCGATTGCCATAATTTCGGTGTTGGACTCGTCCAAATATGTTAACATTTCATGAGGGGCATCTGAAGGTGCTTGCTTCAGAAAGTGTAAGAACTTGTCTTTAGCCACGAATATTGTGTCACTTGTGTCGGTTGCACTTTGCTGAGCTGGTTGCTTAATTAATTCCAAGAACCTTGTCCTAGCAACAGACGTCAGGTCGTTGTCATAGAGACTGACTCCACAAGGATCTGAATAAAGCTTCACTGGATCCACGGGGCGAGCCTTCTTTCGTAAACCAAGAAATTTGTTTTTGGCACTCAATGCCATTTCATCATCTATGATCATTTGCGACGTCGTCGGAGTTTCTTGTAGAGCCACCATCTTTGTTGTTGGTTCTACAATGTGCACCTTCTTTGGAGACTGTGCAAGGAGCTCGTTGATGGAGTCCACACGAATATCCGGCTTTGGCGTTGCAGTACCAGGTGATGGTCCAGATTTCACGTGCGTTTTCCCATCTTTCTTTTTCACAGACTGACGACGCTCGTGAATACGCATTGCTGGAATGAAACATAAAATCAGCGTATGAGTGCGTCAACCACAATTTGACATGGTAGCATTATTATTGTGTACACGAACGGAGATCAAGCTTCATTATGGTACTACTGGAAACAGATAAAATTATCTAAGCCCATACAGTTTACCAGGTGTGTACTAATACGTTAGATATGGAGAGGGGCTCCGTTAAAAGAAGCAATGTTTACCATTCTCGCATCCCAGGGGTTCTTTGCGTTCTGGTTGCCCAGCCGCCGCCGATGTTTTCTTCAGACTGAAAATGAGCATCAATGAAGTGTACAGAAAGTGTATTGATAACCATCATCCTATTTTATACATACATGTTTGTGAGTGAATGTGTCTATCTTATTTAGATACTGCGGGTTAGTACTCACCATCCACATCTCTTGGCTAGAACCAGCAACATGGTCATCACGATGATAAGACCCTCCACCGCACACGCGACCTTCAGGTACAGGCTGGTCCTAGCACTCTCTGCAGACGTCGTCTTCACCGGCGGACACTCTGTATAAACAGTGACAAACTGTCAAACTCTCTTCATACTATAATACGTTCTAATTAATACGTCAAGGTTTGAGTAGAATTTAATTAGTAATAGTAGTAGTTGTAGTAGTAGTAGTAGAAATCGTAGTAGTAGTATTAGTAGTAGTTGTTGTTGTGGTGGTAGTAGCAGCAGCAGCAGTAGTAGTAGTAGTAGTAATAGTAGTCATATTACTACTACTACTGCTGCTACTGCTATTACTACTAATACTACCATTACTATTAAGTCTACTACTCCCATTACCACTACTAATAATAATACCACTACTCCTCCCATTACTACTACTACGACTACTACGACTACTACTGCTGCTGCTGCTGCTATAACTACTACTGCTGCTGATGTTACTCCCAGTATTAGTACTACTGTACTATTGCATATGTTGTTGTCGTTGTTGTTGTTGCTGCTGTTGCTGCTGATGTAGTCCAGAAATCCAGACGTCTATCGCTCCATATGCATTACGCTATATCGACGTCTAGACGCCATTTTTCATAAATATTGGAGCTTTTTCCCCCATAGGTAATAGCACTAGTGCGAGAGTGTGTAAGTCTTGCACGCTCATTACGGAAAACCATGCAAGTAACGATCATTTTGAGAGTACTTGCATGTAGCCACAGTATTCCGCTGGCATTATCTTCACATTTGCTTGTTCACTTCCCATTCTAAATCCTCTAAATGTACGTTTAAAAAAAACATAAACATCGTCAAACTTCGTCTGCTGACATGGCTCAGTAATGTGACGTTCAATGTGACGTCATGAATAATACTGAGGCATGTTCAGGAGTGTGAGTACACGCATGACGTCATAATGGGTATTCATAAAGGTTAATTGTTCAGGAGGCGAGTTCAGCAAAATGGCGAAAACGTAAACATACGCTTCGTTTATTATCTTTTTATTGTTTATAATTGGATTATAATTGGAACAGCTTGTTCAATGGCAATTACTTATACAGTAAATTTCAATGTGCTAATCACTAATCTAACCACGGAGTTTATGTGCAAATAAAATTAGCACGGTTTGTGCAGGTTTTGTGAGAGAGGACCTTCGTCTCCATATAGCATATAGTGGATAGCAGAAGCATTATGGAGATGAAGCTACTTTGTCTACTTGAGCTGATGATCAGTGAGCACTAATTTCCACTCTAAACTCCTTGGGTAGTATGAAATCTGAGTTAACACTTGATCAGAGGGCTATTCACGGGCTATTCACGGGCTATTCACATCAAGTATACTTCCTGGAACCCATTTCCTGCTGGTTGAATCATTTCATTTCCCATTTGCCCATGATAGTGAAACCAAATTACTTTGGGGTCCATCGAAATACCCCAAGGAACCCTAACCCTGACCAACCCTAACCCAAATCTAACCCCATGGGCCCGCTGGGGTTCCTTGTGGTTCCTGGGGGCGGGGGTATTTAGATGTACCGGTTACTTGACCGTGTACAGCTGGTGTAGAACAGCTGTAGAACATGATGGAATCTTGATAATCTCATTTGGGGGGCATTTGTTCTAAGAAAAGTTGACAAACGACTTCTCATGATAACTCGGTAAAATAATACCTCACATATGCATTTTAAACTCCTAAAAACATCTACGACTACGGTACCGCAAGTTTGCTTACCGGCTTACTGCGGAATATGATCATACTCACTTTACCCCCTTAATTCCTTCGTTAAATTTGGGGTGAAAACAGTATTTATGTTCCTTTTCTGTTGACTTCTGTTGTTCTTCGCGTATTTCCATAAACTCAACTCCATATCTTCTTTTGATTTCAATTGAGTTTACAACACATATCACAGAGACGAGCGCACAAACCAACAACACAGCCTTCGCCATCTTGACTGAAGTCACATGACGATCCCGAGAACGACACGTGATCTATTTCATTGTTGTCACGGTACATACGATAACACTAGCACGTGATAACCATGATAACAGTCAGAGCATCCTTTCACAAAGAGACTGGTAGCGCTCGCTTTGCCGATAGCTAATACACTGCTAAGAGAGCGCTACCAGTCTCTTAGTAGATCATGAGAGGGGTTCGTTAAGGATACCCAGAACTCTTGATTACATGTGTCTAATGTAGCTGCTGTCGGTGAGTGTGGACGGTTTGGTTTGTACATTTCTTATCATGTAAAATGTTTTTAATATTGGTGCAAGTTATTAGTTATGCCTGTTTGCAGATACCCCAAACTATGTTACTATCTTCTATTATCATTAGATAATGTAAATATAGTTAAAGGGGCAACTTCATACTTGCACGTATTTAATCATAATTTTTTAATATTTTTATTATTTGTCTATATAATGTTA
>JAUTBQ010157506.1:0-13121 GCA_032361185.1 Lepetodrilus ovalis | reverse complement strand
CTCTCTCTCTCTCTCTCTCTCTCTCTCTCTCTCTCTCTCTCTCTCTCTCTCTCTCTCTCTCTCTCTCTCCATTTCTGTCTATATTTTGTATTTCTTTTTCTTCATCCCTCCCTTACTCTTTCTTTCTCTCACTCACTCACTCGTTCTCTCTGTGTCCTCTCTTTCTCTGTCTTTCTTTCTCTCCTCTCTCTCTCTCTCTCTCTCTCTCTCTCTCTCTCTCTCTCTCTTTCCACCCCATATGTTGTATCCCAATTGCCTCGTCCAAAAAGGTCATGCACCTGTCGCTGTAGGACTATAGTAGCTATAAGTAGGTAGGGATACATCTAGGTTTATTCCATAGATCGACGATGTCTTAGTGCTGTACCTTGGCGGTCAAATTGTATTCAGGTTCTACAAGACTCTTCATTGAAACTTCGGACATTTCCGAGAACTAAATGGTGTTTACGCTTTCACTGAACTGTTGACTAGTAGACGACTGGAGGTAGGGAGAAGGTTGTAGCTGTTAGTTCTATATCGTGTTCCTACTATGGTGCCTTTCCTGTCTACAAAATAGGAAAACAACATCCCAAAGTCAATAACCCTAAAGTGGACTCAGTAAACAGCAAACTATGAATGATCCATGAAAATACTGTCGCAGCATAGTGTCTGCAGTGAACGGAATGGATAATGGTCATTCACAAAAAGATATGGTGCCAACTGTTAGTAAATGCATGCACAGATGAACCAAATCAAGGTCCTTGGAATTCACTAGTCTATTGACACTAGGAAGCAGATCCATAATACAATCTACTTACAAATACATTTCTTTATTGACAGCAGCATAGTTTGTTATAGACGCCGTTGACCACCTTCTTTAATTGTTGCATCAGGAAACGCTAATTCGCTAAATTGCAGTATTTTCAAAACTGCCGGTCTCTCAGATATGGCGAGTTGCCATTCTTATCGAAGACTGCCATCACTGTCATAATCTGGTTACTAGCGTCCTCTGGGAATGGTCTGCATCACAGAACGGAGACGGGATTCCGCTCTGTGACAAATCACGGAAGAGCACCTACAGCGCCTCCGAGACAGGTAGTTAGTGATAGATGGCGTATAACGCAGATTATTTCTGGCGTACTGTGAGGGCGGTGAATGTATGTGCTCTTCTTACTGGTGTACGCTCATCACAGTTCTGTTGCCAACGGTGGAATAAAGTATATCGCAGAGAAAGCTGGCTGGACTACATATTGGAGCTAGAATGGTTGTGTCTATCATAGCGTACGTCTACTCCACTGGTCTTACACTTCTGTCTTACAGACTTAGTCTTACAGACTTAGTCTTACAGACTTAGTCTTACAGACTTAGTCTTACAGACTTAGTCTTACACTTCTGTCTTACACTTCTGTCTTACACTTCTGTCTTACACTTCTGTCTTACACTTCTGTCTTACACTACAGCTGCCACTATGCAACTCGGACAATGGTCTCTAGAAAAACGTGTACTTAATACATCCTCGACCTATACCAAAACGTATCTACCATGAGTTGTCTGCATTGCACATTGTCAATATTACCCCATCCTTGCACCACATGGGTACTCTCCACGCCGCACACCCTGACACCTGTCTAGAGAGAAACTTGCACATACAGTCTATAGGGGTTATAAATATAACAATGATAACATAACATCAATGGCATTGGACAGATTTTACGGCGATTTCATCGGGAAAAAAACATGTCATTGGTTGGCTGTTTGCGCAAGTTCCCGCTAGATGTGTTCCAGTGTGTATGTACGGCATGGTGGGTCCTTTAGAAGCTGAAATATTACCCCTGGAGTGCGAGGATAGTATTACCCCTGCCTCTACTACAGATAATAATGCATGTTATTGTGGTAGGAGGTATAACATAAATTGCTACCCCTGTATGGATATATATATATATATAAATATATATATATATATATATGTACATGTATATGGGACACACCTTTGTACATTGACATGACGATCAATATACATGCATCTGTACGGTGAATGTCAACATACTTCAATCTCTTGCACAACCTTAAAATAAATCATTAAACAATAATCGTTTAACATCGAAGTCACATTTTATAATCACATGACATGGGTTGTCATACGTGACACGTGTCACACCGGAACTCTAATGCTGATAATCATTCTACCATAATCTTTCTATGATTCCATAACAATAATGTACTTGGTTTGTTCTCGACAGTTATTTGTGTCGTAAAGAAATCATAAAACTAATCGACGGTGCTTGTCACTCTTTCCATGCCAATTGTTGCAATTGTGTCAGAAAATCGTTATGCAATATCCTGCTTGTTACCGCGGTGGGTCAATTACGAATGCAGTCGAATATCAATTATTCTACAAGGCAGCATTGGCTGCGGCGTTAGTTACACTAATCAATCTTAATACCTGATAGCAATCGCATCGTTTTGTAACCAGCTTTATGAAGTGTTTCCTGTTCACATGGACGTCATAAATATTATTCTTATGCAGTGGTGGAGTAACTTTAAATGGATGGGAGTTCAAGTGTGTAATTAAACACGTGACAATGGTGTATTCACTATGCTGAAAATACATTATTATTAATACATTAATTCGATGTGAAGGAGACAGCAGTACTGTTGAAATGTCTCTGTATCTACTGGGACATTCTCCGTGACGTAACTATTACGTAAATTCATGCATACGCATAGCTAGTGAAGCAGTTCTACAGGAACTAAACAGATAGACCAGACATATCTGTAATTAATTTTATTCGACCTATATATTGACACACATTGTCACCTACAGCATGTATCTCATGAATGGTTCCTGGCATGGTAAGCGTAGAAATTCAATTGCATTTAATGATTGGGACGGAAGTAGGGGGCGTTCTCGTGGGCAACTAGTCCATGGACAAATAGTGTCTCTACGTACAGTTAGTGTAGGCATATAACAGCACTACAGATATTGCACAACCAAATAGTTTTTCATAGGCCACAATAGTAGATTTTTGATTGATATAACATTTAGGAAGGTAACCACAATATCTGACCACACATGACACTACAGTTTACCATCTGCAGAGTCTCGAAACTCACAAATAAAAGATGTTTTCGAGGTGTTTTTTGTGTGTAGACAGTAACCGGAAGCAGGTGAACGTACAAACAGCAGCCGTCTCGAGTGTATAAATTTTAAAGGTAGACACCTCAGATGGATCCAAGTTGTAATTATTTCTTATGGAAATTTAAAGCTGGCATGTTTTTAAAATATTAAATATATTATCCACAGTATATGAAGTGCTTTCAAAATTTCAACCAATCCCTGGCTTGCAAATCCACTTTCTCGGAGCTCCATCTTTTATGTATGTTCGACTGCTGTCACGACGCTTTCGATTAATTGGTAGAGTATTACCTATACAGTATGCCTTAATTAAAGAAAATGCATAGAAGAAGAAATAGTGTTCACATACGACAATACTAACACTTACGTAATGTAAATGTACGACATGTCTCCTTTAAGAGAACTCGTCGAGTTTCACACAGCAAACGAAGTCAAGTGTCCTGTTACGTGCTAGGATACCTAATGACACGTGGATGCTAAAATTAGGACAGCTAACGTTTTTGGAGAATGGTATTTCAGTCGTAATATAAGGAAGTATTAAAAATATCAATAATAATATACACATTTATTTAGGCAAATATCCAGACTAACTGCTTAAATGCGGTTTTGGAATATGGGTCGAACAAGGCTGATCCCATCCTCGCTATTACGTTATCACTGCACGGTACCCCTGGCTCACGTTTAGGGGAAATTCGCGCAGTCTACAGGAGCTAAAAATAGAACAAGTATAACACCTGATCCATTGGATAACTTGTTACGGCGTTTTCGTCGGGAAAATGATCTCATTGGTTGGCGTCTTGCGCAGGTTTTCCCCTAGATGTGAGCTAGGGGTACCCTGCAGTGCTAACGTAACAGGTACCTCTGGGGTGAGAGGATGGGCTCATCCATAAAGAGATGTATTTCCAATGATTACCACTACCCACTAACACAGAATACTACGCGGTATTAAATGGGACCAGCCTCCTAAAGAAGTGAGGTTCTCGTTTAGTCTCATGCTCTCCTGACAGCGCGAACACAACAGTCTGTGTTACACGCTGTCACACTACGAGGGGTTTCGCGTGTACAACATTATAAGGAATTTGATTGGTTCATATTATTATTAGCTGATGGGTGCAGGCGCAAAATGGCAAACTCCAAAACGGCTCACAATATTGACGAAAATCGAATATTGAATTGGTGAAAACGGTTGGCGAAAGTCGATTGGTAGGAAACGGTACCTTGACTTATTTTTTAAGGAGATAAAGGTTTACTGTTTGGAATTTAGACGATATCAATCGTTAATTGATAGTTTCTAAATTGATTATCGTGCACCATTTTGGATGTTGCCGTTATTCAACCTGCACCCATATAACCACTAAAATTCTGTATAATGCTGCACACGAAAACCATCGTAGTGTGACAGGGTATAGCACAGACTGTTGTGTTATCGCTGTCAGGAGAGCATGCCTCTTCCCAATACATATTATACTAACACACTGGTTTCACACCCCTAGTCTACCGCTACCTCATTATGTCTTGTAACAACACGGGGCTAGCGGATTGGGAGTTAAGGGAATGATGCCAACACACTAAACCACAACTAGGCTGTAATTGCTATTTCTGGATATCTAGCCATTGAGACAAGGTTGACCATGTGAGGCATGACTATTACTGATAGCAATCTTGATGGACACCGCAGGGAGTTGAGAATGTGAATTGAGTGCACACTGACCCACTGAATAGTTGGAGGGACTTACAGTTATTGTAGTGCTACAAGAGCATCATGCCACTGGGCCCAGGGCATTAAGATAGCACTATGATGATGCTTTCCAGCATGGATTTGGCTCAGTATGAATGTTCACATTATCATTATTATTTTTGTTATTATCATTATTATCACTGGCATAATAAATCATCTCCACCTTTGCAAAGAATGCTATCACAACAGTCATACGAGATGAGTAAGTGGTTTATTGTTTTACACTGCACCGTTTCACCAGTACACAACGACAACAACAGTCATAGCGAGGATCCGTGGTAGCACTGACCTACGAGGCACTATTGGACAAAATGTTTGCTTACCTTGCGCCCGGCTAATGTGAACCAAATTGCTGACATGAATGTACAGTAGAAGCCAGGATACACCCCATGCCACATGGCGCTCAGAGCGTACGTCAAGTGTGTCCGCAAGAATGGAGCCCTCTCATAACACACGTATCTCAACCACTTGGTTGTTTGAATATTCCAGTTATCAATAAAGGTCTTGAAGCTTGTTGCAGTCTGGAAAACAAAAGAAAAAGATATATATATCGGTATGTATATATTGTATATTAATTACATTATGACAATGATTGCTTGATTTGTTCAAATTGTTGTTTTATGTTATTGTAGCAATATTGCACTACAATAATGCCAAATAATGTCAATATACACCTACCAATGATAATGTTGTAAACTACTGGTAAATAAAGTCTCAAACACTCAATTAATATTGTATAAACCTAAAGACTTGATGATCCTACAACACGTACAGCGATTGATTTCCTTCCAAATGATCCGCTAATTTTCTGGGCAGTCACTGTGTTTGTTTACATGTACTACTAGGTGAGCAGGAGGGTGTAACCTCTCAACTGTCTGAGGACCAATCACAGCATACTCTTCCAATCACATGACTAACATAGTCTATGCAAATAAACAAACTGAATATTTACTGAAAACTAAAATCTTAAGAAAACTGTTGCAATGTGATCTCAGCTAATATTGAATGAATGAATGAATTTGTGCTTTACGTCATAGTGGGAATATCTCGTCCATAGGCGACGACTAACATTTTAGTTAATACAATTACTAATTAGAATTAAGCAAGAAAATAAAGCAAGCATGAAAAACCATGCCAAAATGTTGAGTAAAATGTAAAACAGGTAAATATATGACATTGATAAGATAATACATGACTCGTAAAGTTGAATTTCCTTCAAAAAGGACAAAATAAGGTGCCCAGGTACCTGGGTAAATAAATGGTTGAGGTTAGGCGAAGAATAGAACTGAGTTGCAAAGTCCACACAGTCAAGTAATATATGCCTGACAGTGAGGTCCTTGTCACACCCAACACACCGAGGTCTATACTCACCTTTTAATATATAGGAATGTATATAAAAGATATACACCTGACAAGGGTGTGAAACCTATCACAGGCTGAAAATGATGCAATTTATTATGTACTTCTGCATCCCATTTGGTTTGGCGTAGTGATTTAACATACGAGTTGATGTTATGTTTGGAATCATTATAGGGAATGGGCATCGATGTTATAGAAGAACTATGTGCAGCCTTTGCTGCAGCATCAGCTAAATCATTGCCCTTGAGGCCGACATGGCCTGGCAACCAATAAAACACTACCTTGTATTGTGAGGTTGCCAGATGATGGTGAAGTAAAATCTCAATAATAAATGGGTTATCACAGTAGCTTTTAATTGCCTGAAGACAGGACAAGGAATCAGAAAATATGATATAAGGTTTCAAATTCATCCCAGTCGGTCTTACTGAATTTCCACCTGCTGGCAGGTGAATCAGTACTGGCTGTAACACTTTTTAAAATAGTGGGGAAATGGTCACTAACCACTAAATCAGAATGAACAGTCCATGAGAATTCATCAATCAATGAAAGTGAACATTGAAAGATCAAGAGCTGTGTAAGTTCCAGTGGCGGGATCTAGATATGAATGACTGTCATCATTGAATAAGCATACATTGTTATCAGCAATGATGTCCTCCCAATACATTGCCTCTATTGTTGAAATTGGTAGAGCCCCACAAGGGATTATGGGCATTAAAATCTCCCTACAAAGAGGAATGGTTGAGGAAGCTGATCCAATAAAGCTTGGAATTCAGAAACAGATGGGCTAGATGATGGTGGAATATAGATGGAACATAATGTTAATGCTACATGAAGGGTAAGGCGAACGGCTACTGCCTGGAAGTTTGTTTGCAGTGGCACTACGCTGTGTAGTGTGCCGTGTCGTATGACACCCTATGACATGTATAATTGCTATGCTCAAGGTGATGAACGTGTTAGTGGAGGTGCATCAGTGCTCAGACACCAATTGAATGAATTGAAAACTTGCCTCTATTTTTTCGACACGAATATTTGAAAGCATATCCCATTTTGAATTTCCATTTTCATCAATTCCATTGAAGCCAAACCCAGCAGCATTGTAAGCTACGTCAGCTGGAATAAAACAATCAGTATAAAAACTCAATACATAGCAACAGATTCAACTACATGTACTTCTAAAACTGAGATTAGATAACTGCTTAAAAGAATTTCTTATACAATAAATACTACAACTTATATTCAAATATGTTTGTTGCAACATAAAGACCATGCTTTTATGATAGCGGGTAATAATTATGAATATATACTTCCAGGTACTCTTCGTGAACTTGCAGAGTGAGTGATCATGTAGTTTAACAGAATGACAGGAATCTTTCACCCATTTGCATTGGAAGAAGAATGGAACAAGATTCCTCAAGATGATTCTCAAATTTGGTAGAAATCTTCCCCAGAAAATATTTGAGTACACAAAATGAAGGCAATTTGGATTTTCTCCTCTTTTAGCGAGGATATTTAGCCAGTGTTTACTAGTGCATTATTCAGTACTTACACAGTGTCCATGTCAAGTAATACTTGGAGCGATGACACATCAAAGACAGATACATATAGCCTAAACGAAACAAAATCCCATGACTCTGTATAAAGTTTTTATCTGAAAATATAAGAAAATGGCATAAAGATTTTATCTGAAAATATAAGAAAACGGCATTAATTTTCATGGGCAGCCATTGAAAGAATTATTAGTACATTGCACAGATTATTATATGATTTGACCCCACAATCATAGTGTATTTAATTACAAGTGGTTACACTATCTACATTATGGAGTTTAATGTCGCTGCGGGAATCTTTTGTCCATTTGTTACAGTATAAACATTGATCTGCATGACATATAAAATAGAAAGCCTAGTCTAATTAACCATCTCCATGCCAAAAGGCAACCAGAGATGCCATAAAGAGCAGTGGCTGTGCCTAATCCAACAGGACAAGGGTCAAAGAAACGAGACAATTACGAGATCAAATAATTTACTTAAGAAAATACATGGGAGCTGGTAGACAAACATAAATGATGTTAAAAAGGATTAGTCTAAATACTGTACAATGAATGTGAATGAAAGTCAAAGAAACATTGTGAATATCTTGTCACAAGGTATATAAAATATCTTTGATAATGATTTCATACTCAACTCAGGGATAGCACGCAAATCTCGAACCTTAATGCAATGCAAAATTTGAGTTGATAATGAAATGGTACACAAAAATGTTTTGTAACCTCTGTGTCTGGTACGTACTTCACTTGTTGGTTGACGAGTAATATTGTATGTTCAGTTCCATACCTGAATTCCGAGCAGTAGGCACAAGATTGGCAGACACATGGAGGTAGACAAAAATCCAGAAGCTCAGCATGATGCACTTGAAAAACACTACCCTCTGAAATACATGCAGTGAAATCTCAATTCAACTCATACTCAACTTTGTTCCACACTTTCCAAAATGTCCCTGGTCTCTCCTGTACGAAGCACCATACCTCTCAAGTAACCTCAACAACAATCAGGGTATCCTTTCACAAAGCTCTCTTATCCACTAAGAGACCATAGCACTCTCTTATGCAAATAATGCATGGGAATGGCTGTCGATTGGATGGCAACCGTGGGAGCAAGTATTGGGTGATAATAGATTTAGTATCAGGAGTATAACAATGTTATTCTCCCGGAGATAACATCACTTCAAAATTGTCCTGATTGGTCAGTAATTCTGTTGCCATCCAATCGACAGCCGTTCCCGTGCATGATTTGCATGGGCTTGTCAATTTCACCCATCAATTGTCACCATTGCAGGTGCATGTGAAGACTTCTGTTCAGTAAATACCCGGTAAGCAAGTTAGGTACACTATTTATACCTTACATTTGAGCATATTGCTTTTGTTACATTATTGGGTGATAAATAGAATCTCCACTTCGTGTCTTTTTATACCAATGTTATCCTACTCGTTGATAAAAATAACCAAAATCCTCGGCAAAGCCTCGGATTTTGGATACTTTTATGAACTCATAGGATAACATTGGTATCAAAAGACACTCGGTGGAGATTCTCTATGTATGTAAATAATCAGATATATTTGGTGAAGCTTTATATATTTTCTTAACTTGGGTTTTACAGCCACTTTCAAGATTATTTCACTTATATCCCAGCTTGTCAGTTTAGGGCAGGAAGAAAACCACAACATCTGCTGAATATTGCAGTAAACCTGCAAGCACTGGCTGGTACTGACAGACCAATGATGAAAAAGCTTTATCGGCTTTGACTACAGGTATCACAGCATGGTATGACATTAAGGCATGAAAGCTAACCATAGCATCCTACGCTTTTATAGTACTGTACTTCAATAACGACTACAAAATTCTTTACTACTCTGATAATGGTTATTAAAAAAATAATTCCACTTCGACAATGGTAAGATTTTTTTGAATTGTTTACATTTGTTTTAAGTAATTTAGATCAATAGCTTGCTGAAAGTAAGGTTTAGCCATAAATGGTAAGGACTATTACTAGTAATGGCCATTGATTTTCTTATAAACTAGACTTTGTTGTTGGTTAAGTTCTTACAAGTGATTTGGGTGAGATGGATTGTGGTGAAATAGTATGTTTTGTGGGAATTGTAGGGGAAAATACAGTGCCCCCTCGATATAACATGGTCCGATGCACTGCGGATTTGTATATAAAGTGGGGTCATTTTTATTTTCGGTATTTCCCTGTACTATCGTATAAGGCGGGTACTATAATTTAGGGAGTATGTCATGGACCCCAACTTCAGCGTTATATAGAGGGGACACTGTAGTATGTTTTGTGGGAATTGTAGGGTGAAGTAGTATGTTTTATTAGGAATTAATAAACAAAAATAACATAACAATGTACTTGTTTTAAAGCTTTGAGATATCAAAATAAAGTTAAAAGTTAAATAAAATATTTGGTGATGTAGACATTGCATATACTATTTGTAAAGAGTTTAACATCTCCCTCAGTTTCACTGTTTTTAATACTCATTGTTCATAGCAATTTCAGAATTACCAGTCTACTGAAATCTAATAAAATTAATGCATAACCTTGATAGAAACTATCATAGTAACTATAGTACAAACAAACTCTACCAGTACAAATTTAATGTAGTTCTAGTGAGGAAAGTCCTAAAGCAGACAACATCAGTGGGGCAGATACTGTAATCGCCATAGTAAAGTGGTTCAATAGCACCCGGCGGGCTCATGAACCGGATCCCCGAGGGCACATGAACCCGTTCAAATGGGACATTACTGTAGTAATGGCATACATAACACAGGCGAGTGCACTCTACTGTTGTTTAATACAGCTTCCTAGGTGATTATAATGTATGATTAGCTGTATAGATGTGCGTATATGTGCGTAGATGTCCTCGGATCTGGAGTGGTGGCAAGCTAGTGGATAAATGATAGACTACCGGGTATATGCTGTTTGTTTGATTGAATTATGGAACTTGTGGGATTGGTGTACTGTTAGTGATTGTTGATAAGATAGTGGAGTTGTGAGATTGAATGTAATTATTTTTACATATAATATACATGTATATTATATACAGTGTCTTCTCGATATAATGCTGAAGTTGGCGTCCATGACATACCCACTGCGTTATCCGATATTACAGGGAAAAAAATGAAAATATAAATGGGATCCATGTCTGACCCCGCATTATATCCGAATCCGCTGTGCATCGGACTGTGTTATATCAAGGAGGCACTGTATGTGCTGTTTGTTTGATAAAATAGTGGAGATGTGAGATCGAATGTAATTATTTTACATATAGATCTACATGAATATAAAAAAAAGGTATTCATATTTAATGTTTTTTAAATATGGCAATATTTAATTTACAGTAGATCTAAGTAGTGCTCTCTTTGCCGATAGCTAATACACTGCACAATGGTCTCTTAGTGGATGAGAGAGCTTTGTGAAAGAATACCCTGATCATTATCAATAGCGGAATTGTTTTATTATTTTTTTAAATATTGAAGGTAGACATCTACTTATGAGCTTTAAAACAAAAATCATTCCTTATCATACATATAAATCTATTCAAAAACTAAGAGATATAATTATATATATTTAAAAATACTTGTGAATATTAAAATTTCCTATTACAATTAGTAAATATGCTGATCAACTGTAATTCTAAAAAAAAACATTAAATGGTTTTTTTAGACTACATGTAGAAGTACTACTTGTGTGAACTTCAAATGTGTGCCTTGGCGTTAAAGTAGTGCAAAAGTCCGTTAAAGTAGTGCAAAAGTCCGGTGGGGATCTCCGCGGATCTCAGGTAACGTGGACTTATCAAGTTTGGAATCTCACTCCTGCCACAGCTGTGAGGCTAGCAGCTGGCACAATACAAAGGTTGTGTTGGAACACTGTCTTAATTAGACGGCAACACAAGGCAGCGGCATGGTGGAATTCAATGCCTGCATAGTTCAGAGCACTTCTTATTAAAATCAAGTAAAAATTGTTGAATGTAATTTTTAATGTTAAAAAAAATAATAATAATTCTGTTCTGAAAATTCTAAATTGTGTGGGAAAGTTGTTTTTTTTTTAACAAAGATGGAAACTTTTAAAAATCAGGTTGTTTTCTTCAGAAATTTTAATTTAAAGCAAATAACAAGATAACTGTTTAATTATTTTTAATATGGTATTTTGCACATGTCAAAACCCTACTTTATCTAGTGCATAATTTTACTTATTTGTATTAATTGTTAATTTATCAATCTACCTTGAAAGTCATCTTATAATTGGCAAATAATCAGAAATTTAGCATTTTCAAAAGATTAGAAATGTGACTAAACATGCATTTACTAGTCTAACCTTGCTGACATGTGACTACAATGTACGGGTGGGTGTTTATTATTCTGAATCTAATAGAATTCTGAGGACTGTAGGAATCTTCAATAAATAGCTGTGTTTGGCTGATGGAACTTTGACGTAGAATTCTTATATGTCATTAATCCAGAAAAGGGTGAAGGTTTCTGGTACTACTGTTGGAAGCTGCAATGCATTGCAGGACCTAGATAATGGAATTTTGAGGTAGCATTCTTATATGTCATTAATCCAGAAAAGGGTGAAGGTTTCTCGTACTACTGATGGAAGCTTCAATGCATTGCAGGACCTTGCTGATGGTATTTAGAAGGAGGCAATACGGTAATGACTGGAGAGGCATCACTACATACCTGGCTGATGGAATTCTGGTGCAAACTCTTTGGCTTTTAACCTGGCTATGTCACAGTCCTGCTGTGCTCGCTCTGCTGAAGCATCAGCTTGTTCCGATTTGGCCCGAGCGTTTGCCATTCTGAAAGTATACAATGGTGCCATTTTACAACAAATGCATTAAATACCAGACACGCTGGATGTACCCTAACTCAGGCTGTCACCATCTCAGGCATGGTAATTAAAAAACAATGTTCATGTTCACCCAGCAGTGAATGGGTACCCGGTAGGATGAAATGGCAAATGTGAATGCCGACCTTCCAGCACCTGGAACATATTGGATTAGGTTGTATAATCTTTTGGGAGTTGAGAAGGAAAGAGTGCGTACACTGATCCATTGAGCCGGGGGACAATATCACACTATTGTTATATGATATGGAGGTCATGTGTTGGAACCATCTTGCAGAGAAAAGAATATAATAATAAGAAATTAATTAGCATTGTAGAAATTCATAGTTGCATGAAGAACAGGTTAATGCAAAATTCATTGAAACTGTCATGCAGAGATAAAAATAATATCAGACTATAAAAATAATTAAATATGTATCTTTTTCAGAGGTTATGTATAGGATAACATCCTAGTAACAGACGATTCGTGAAAAAGAATGTCCGAGCCCCGCCAGGGGCGAGGATATT
>JAUTBQ010157495.1:0-13122 GCA_032361185.1 Lepetodrilus ovalis | reverse complement strand
CCCCCCCTGCCTTATTGTACTCACCTTATACAATATTACAGGGAAATAAAAATGGGATCCACATCTGACCCCCTCTCCCCCACTGCCTTAAATCCATGTTATATCGAGGGGACACTGTAATAGTACATTGTCCCCTCGATATAAGGCTGTTCGATACAGAGCGGATTCGGATATAAGGCTGGGTCACATATGGATCCCATTTATTTTTTGTTATTTACCTGTTCTATTATATAAGGCTGGTACTATAAGGCTGGTGGTATGTCATGGACCCCAAATTCAGCGGTATATCGAGGGGACACTGTATGTGTACATATAATAATAGTAATGATAATAATGATGATATCGATAATGATAATGATGATGATAATAATGATAATAATAATGATAATAATGGTAATTAACAACAATAATGTTCCAAAAAAGATAATGAATTAAAAATAGTAACAACAACAACCACAACAACAATTTAAAGCACATCTATATTTCGATGCATAACTCTTAAGCAGAATGCAAATCGGACATGCTGGAGCACCTCCAGTAGATTCACCGCGGGACATACAGGAGGTGCACGGGACATACAGGAGGTGCAATTTGCAATGGGTTTATCAGTCACAAGATGTGTACACACGTGGCAGTCAGATCTGCTGCACCTTCAATGCAGTTTAAATTGACAGCGATGGAGTGTGCACTTCCTGTATTTGAGAGATAATTAGCGCTGTGCAAGTGGGTGCAATCAGCTGATTGCGACAACACTTAGATCCGGACACACGCGCGTCCAGTGCTTGTTGTTCATATATTATGTTTTTAGGAAATATAAAAATATAAACTAATTAGATCTTTTAATAATAAAAAATTGTAAAACAAAATAAAAATATAAGTAAATGGGCCCCTTCCCCTTGTTGTTTCACACAGTAGAAAGACCTTTGAGAGACGGAACAAAGTTGGCAATGTTTTCTGTTCATCTAGTTTACCAGGGTAGTGGTATATTGTTTGATTTATGCAAAATCTGTTCTTGTATGCTACAACATATGTCCATTCAGTTTGTTGGAGTAATCTGCCGCATTGTATTGGAGGAAAACGGGGAATATGGATTTCCTATCAAGGAAGGCAGATGGGAATAAAATGCAATGGCTCTGTTGCCAACATGGCAAAGGATTATTGTCATTGTGTAGGCATCCTCGTGTGTAAATCAACAGGGATCGGGGGTGATAACACAATGGTAGAACTTCAGAGCCAATCAGGGTTCACATCCAGTCTCTAGAGCTCTCCGTCAATGTTCATGAAAGTTATCTTTCCATGTACAATGGAAATGAAATTGTCATCCTTGGTCTGTCAGTACCAGCCGGTGTGTGCAGGTTTACTGCAACATTCAGCACTACGGATGTTGCATGTATCAACTTGCCTAAGCTGTGATATAAGTGAAAGAATCTTGAAAGCGACTCTAAATCCCAATTTAAGAAAATATATATTCACTTCCATATTGCCATGTTCATTAGGCCCCAAGATTTAAAAACCTTTTTTTGAGTATGATTTCATGCTCAACTCAAATCTTTGTTCACAAGTCCCAACAAGAAATTTTAGCTTGAGTGTGTCACATTGTACTAAAAACGTTTTTTAATCTCGGAGACAAATAATGATATGCAATCAGTGGACATGTTATTTTTCAGAATTCTCTTGCAAAATGTAAATAATTAATGTATTTCTTTTATCTTGGTCAACACTTGAATATAGTTAACCTTGTACTCTAAATAATGACATAACTCGAGAGAAAATTGGCAGTTGCGTAATCCTGCTGCTCAGTTTTACCTGTCAAGCAGAGGCATTCCAAAGTTTTATATACGTGTGTTGCATGGAATTTATCTTCTGAGTAATGGTTAAAATATTCCTATTGGGTATTGTATTCAGATAGCGCTGTTGCATGGAAATATTGGCCATAGATGTAATTTGCCATTTTATGAAGCAAGAAAACATATTTCATCGCATATCAGTGAAAGGTTCTTGCACTGATGTAAAACAATATTTCACTCACTCATAAACTCAATTCAAAAAGATATTTACATGTACACCGTATTAGTAAAATGTCAATTTCATGTTTTCATTTATTTGTGTTCCGTAACCTATTTCCTTTTCCTTTTCTTGGAGTAACGTCCATTTCACATATGTTGATTGATTTAGTGTTTTCTATTTCTTATTTGTTTGAGAAACATGTTGATTTCACATATGTTGATTGATTTTGCGTAATCTATTTCTTATTATTTGAGAAACATGTCAATTTCACATATGTTCATTGATTTACTGTAATCAATAGTGGCACATGGTACCTGCATTGCACGGTTGATCGCTCAGGCCAAGTCCGTGGATGGGCGACTGAGAGTATCTAGGATTCGTTCCTGCCCATCACTGAGACATAGTTTGAAAGATTTGTGGTGACACCTTAGGCTAGTGGCTTAGTTCGAAAGTGCCTCTGTTCGCCCAGCAGAGAGTGGGTACCCAGAAGTATGAGATGGACATGTGAATTATAACCTTGTAGCACCTTAAAAGACAGCTTGGGTTGTATACTCCCCAGGGAGTTAAGAAGGAATTGAGTGCACACAGATCCATTGACCGACGTAATAATATTCACATTAAGCACCTGTGAGCAGCCTAGCCGACTTGGCGCTATATAAATATATTATTATTGTTATTATTATTATTATTATTATTATTATTATTATTATTATTTTTATCATTATTATTATATGTATTTGAAAAATACACCGATTTCACATATATTGATCGAATTTGCGTGATCTATTTCTTATTATTTGAGAAGCATGTCGATTTTGCACATGACATGTTCATTGATTGGGTGTAATCTGTTTCATACAAAATAATGTTGATAGCGTATGAAGCCTCTGTATGTATACAGGAAGTCTACCACTTGTTTTTAGACAGGAAGAGCAATCTGGGAAGTTCCGATTCAAGGACATTCTCAAGTAGATTTCTACTTGTGGAGATTAGTCTCATTGTGGCCACCACAGCAATGAGGTCAGACAAACCTCTTCAGGAGCACGTGGTCACAAGCTTGTACTGTTCACATCGCAATCGTTCACACATCGCGGTTGTTCACATCGCAGTCGTTCACATTGACATTCATATATTCAGGATTTTTGCAGTCATGTTGTTTATTATTGGGTGACATTGGTAATATTATCATAATAGCTATTATGTTACCATGCAAGTCATGATATTAGTGAAAGAGTCTAGAATTTAGAAAGTGACTTTAAACCCCAAATCAAACCCACAAAAAATGAAGCGATTATTTTTGCCTATGTGACGTAAAGCAATAATTTAATTCAATAGCTATTATTAGGTTGTTGTTGTCATGTTTAATTTGTTTGGTATTGACTGGCATTGCTAGTTATTTTTTGGTGTTTCTATTTTATTTGCACTAGTTATTTAGCTTTGATGCTTCTCTTTTATCATAACATTTTGTAAAATATTCCTGAAGGTGTTTCGTTGCAAATGGGTAAAAGATTTCCACAATTACTCGCTCACTTCTGAAGGTGTTAAGAATGTTAGCATGTCTGTTGAGGTTCTGAAAAGGTTATTAAGTTGTTGTTATGTCTAATTTGTTTATTATTGATTGGCATTGCTATTTATTTTTGGAGGTGTTTTATTTGCATTGATGCTTCTCTTTTCGCAATACATATTGTAAGATATTCCCGAAGGTGTTCAGAATGTCAGCTTGTCTGTTAAGGTTCTGAAAAGGTTAACAACTTTGGTCAACATTTTTAGTCCAGTTTGTATCTGAACTTAGATCAATATCTTTACATGTAGCTCGTACCAGTGATGTGAACTTTGACCTACTAATGCAGTGTTCAAGTTTAATGGGGATCAGTGGATCATTTGAGAATCTTTAACGTAGAGGTGACAGTAACTGGTCAAACATCTAAATGTGTTATGAAATCATCGCTAGATGCACGAGCAACCATGCTATGGTGTTCACGACATATATGGTCTACAGATATTTTTTTAATTTGTGTTCATTACAATAATTTTATCAAAGCCATAGTTCCAATTTCAAACCATGCCATATCGATTTTCATCAAACGTTCCTTTGATTAGCAGTTACATGTATCTAAGTGCTGTATCTTCAATTAGATGTCCCAGGTAACTTGTCACTGGATATGATCCAGTGGAGATTTACTGTCCCTATTACCAGCTGATTACAGATTTGACTACCATTAACATTGGGCCTAGGGAGAATGATAGCCTTGTTAGTTTCTTTATTTCGAATACTACGCTCGGGTAAGAGTATGATAGTTCATTTAGAATAATTAACATTTTAATAGGCATTCTTGCATTTCCATTTATGAAATTTGTTAAAACTACAGGTATTTTCCAAATTAAATATTGGATTATTTAATTTGGCTTGTCCACTAACTGACCTTTTATTTTATTTTTAACCTTATCTCATTTAACACCTGTTCGCTGGTTTAAATTTGTGTAAAACTCAACCTTTTTGAGTAAAATAGTAAAAGGTGAGAAAAGCATTGACGTCTTTTCTCAAGCAAATTTGATGTCTGGTGGGCCTGCTATTAAACATGATGCATGCATACAATCAAATGTCAGACAGAAAAGTTTGGAAAATGTCACAGTTAAGTGTATTGATACACTATCAGGGTGGATTAATTAGGCGCACATCAAACAGCAGAGATCCGACATACAGGCAAAGTTGTAGTGTCAATAGTTTAACCTTCTAACTGCCAGTAGCAACTGAAGATGCCCATAAAGCAATAAATTTTGCTTGATAGGTTAATCTTAGATTGACACTGTGTTTCCGATGGATTAGTGTAACTGATGAGTCGCCTATGAACATACATTGATGAGTTATTTTACTTTCATTAAAGAAATTCCATTTGGTTAAAAAGAGGGTTATTTAATATTTATTTGGTTTTTTTTCCAGCTATCTTGGCATTGCTATAATTCAAATATTATTTGTGTTATTAAAAAAGAATTAGCTCCATAATCACATCTCCTCCTCCTCTTCTGCATGATGATGATCATCATCACTCGTTTAACCCTCCTCTGCTGAATTAATTAAAAACCAGTTAGTGAAAGATTCTAGAAAGTGACTATAAACCCCATTACCCCCCCCAAAAAGAGAAAAGAATTAAACTCCATAATCACATCTCCTCCTCCTCCTCCTCCTCCTACTCCTCCTCCTCCTCCTTTCTCATCATCATCATCATCATCATCATCATTGTTCATATAACCCTCCTCTGCCAAATTAATTAAAAACCACAGCTGGATATATGTGATAGCCTTCAGGAGCAGGAAGGGTAATTAATTAAATCTGGGTGCCACTCTACTTAACGACTATTGCGGGGAAAGTCTTCACCTGGAATTAGCGCGCTTATGTTATGTTATGTTTACCAAATGCATGTACTCTCTTCTGTATGCCGCTTCTGCAACTGGTGTCTGCTTTGTCCACCTAGCGGCCATTGTTTACTGTTACCGGACACCTTTCGCGGTCTCGTGACGGCTAATTACCGAAATGTGTGTCACCATGTGTGAACGACCCACTAGGTGCCCACAGCATTGTGGGTAGTCAGTGGGGGTTGTTTACAGACGGGCATCAAAGTTGCTTAAGCTCCATATCTGATTAGCGCCTCTGAATTATGTAATGAATGCATCATATGGGTGCTTTGTTGGCTAGAGATATTAAGAGATAGGTCGGCCACTTATGTATGCAGTCTCCTTGCAAGTTGTTTGAGTTATATTTATGCATCATGGTTTATTGAGTTTTCTTAATTTTTCTTATTTAAAAAACGATAATATTGATAGTTAATAAGTAAATACATAAATAAATAAATTGAACAATGAAAAATAATAATGAATGTAAACAATGATGAATGAATGAATGTATACATATGCAATAAATAAATACATGATAAATACATACAAAATAGATACATTAAAACATAAAAAATAAATGTATGAATGAATGACTAAATAAAAAGAAAAATATGTATGTAAAAGAAAAGAAAAACAAATAAATACATGAATGGATGGATGAATAAATACACAAGGAATAAATGAATAGATAAATAAACAAATACATAAATAAATAAATAAATAAATACATAAATGAATGAATGAGTCGCTTTCTAGAATCTTTCACTAATATCACGATTTGTCAGTTTAGGGCAGGAGGAAACCCGCAGCATCTGTAGCACTGGATGTTGCAGTAAACCTGCGAGCACTGGCTGGTACTGACAGACCAAGGATGATAACTGTAGTGCCACTCTATAATGCATCCTATCAATATTACGTCAGAAATGTAACTTCCTCTAACATTGATGCCGGGGCTCCCTGGGGCGGGATTTGAACTTGGTACCTTTGTCTCCGAAGTCCAATGTTCTACCACTGCGCTACCACCTGCCCTTTTCACTTTCGTATATATATATATATATATATATATATGTCTATCTGACTGATGTCTACAAGAGTACTATCGTCTAGGTAGAACACATGAAAGCTTGAAGAAAAGGTACCATAATCTATTTTCTTATTTTTGTGTAACATATTTTGCATATTTCAGCCGAAATATTGTTTATGTAAAGAACTCTCATCTTTCGTATTTGCGGCAAAATATATTTCCTTTATTTTTTATCCTGGTTAACTTCAGACTTGCAATTACTAGTCTGTCGTCTGTTTTTCTGAACATTTTCAACACCTACTACAGACAAATCAATCCATCTCGATATTAGCTTACAAATTTTAACAAAGTAAGCAATCTTCCACTAACAATCTGTTATTCTTTCTCTGTTTGGGTGTTTTCGTTTACTGCCGACAGTTCTAACTAGGATATTTTTTTCAACATGTTCCTGACAATTAGCATAACTTTTTGGCTCAGGGGTGCATGCTTTTGCCATTTGAGTGTCGAAAATATTTTTTCACATCACACCGATGTATTGACAAGAATATGGCTGGCGCTCTTAATGAGTACTCTAACATTGTTACTACTAGTATATTTTATGTTCGTGACGGAAATGCAGAAAAACTTCGGAAGTATTTTTGAGTCTCACTCCATGGAGATCCCATCATGTAAAGTTTGGTGTTGGGTGGCATAGCACAGTGGTTAAGGGTCGGACAACAACTGCTAATGTTCGAGTTTGAATCCTGTTTGATGGCCAAGCATCTTCTAGGACCAAGCTTTGTCACGTATGGTTGAACGATTCCTGCTGTGACATATAACAACACCTCACTCGCTTGAGAACCAAGCATCTTCGCCATGGTTCACAAAAACTTTGCAATGAAGAAGGATAAGGCATTTTAGTCATTTTTATTATATCGATGGAAATCCAATACAGTTCACAAACCATACACAATGAACCACTTTCAGGATATTAATGGAAATCCTATTGTTAATATTAATTTGTCAGGATTCATACGAGTCAATTTTGAAGAAAGTTTATCCAAGGATCGATCTTTAGAGGAAAATTTGAATACTCAATATCGTGTATATGCAAAATATGCAGTTAACTCCCTTGGATTTAACTGCTTCAGTCCTGGCTGTTAAGTCATACGGTAACGTTTAGTTGTGTTAAGTTCTTCTTCCACCAAAAGCAGCTCAGTGCACGACACTTGGTGTAAAGTATACAGTGCAAAAAAGACACTCTATGCAGTGTTTATGCAAGTGCTTATGCATGTGTTAATGTGTGTGTTTATTGTGCCGATGAATGCTTATGGCGGTAATGCATGTTTTTAGTGTTAACGTGTAATTACTGGTGTCTATGCAGTCTTTAGTCAAGCCACGTGTTGATAGCCCTGCGAAGGTAAACATGACTGACAGTGAACCCAATACTGATGTATCGCCAGCTTTTTGTGTTCGAAATTCCTAGCACCTTGGCGTGGAGTCAATGAAAAGGATAATGTCGATATCCCTTTTCAAATCTCGGGAGAAAACAAGCCAATGTAAAAATACCCGAAACCCTACGGAAGTGCGGAAGCAACTTTGACAATAAATCTTTTGTGGTAATCGTGGAAGAAAACATCGAGGACCAAATCCCCGGGAGAGATTGAACGAGGAGACGATTTACGGACATATTATCAGACTGTCATTATTGACTGCGACTTTATTGAAATTAAGCAGCATTTTACAGCCGAGCGAGTTTTTGTTTGATCTCTTTATTCTCCTGTTCACTGCTGGTCAAGAGGCTAAAGGGCAGAGCTGTCCATCCAAGGCAGACTGGACTGGACAGGACATAGGAGGGGGGTCAGGACCGACCAGTAGGGTCAAAGGTGACCAGGAACTTACAGTGGTTGTCAGTGGCAACAAGTGGGTCAGACATGCCACCAGAATAGAAGTCTGAGTTTTCAAAACATAAACACCTGACAAGTTTACGTACAGCCCTTTCTCCTGGGTGTGAATGCACTATGAATTCCAAAGCAGTCCTTGGCTGCTCCGTCTGTGTTAGCGGTTCTTTGGCACTCCACCATTTTCATTCCCCCTCCATCTTTGTGAGTCTCCCCCCTTCCTCCCTCCCTCATCCCCAAATCTCCTCCCCTCCTCCCTCATTATAAGGCAGCCCTGTTAAAGCAAGTCTAGTGTTATTATTTCATGATGGGATTTACCCAGGGGGATTGAGTAACCCTGGCTAGGCTATTTCATACCTTGGTAATCCTCCAGAAAAGATTAGGATTTTCTTGTTTTAATACTGAGGAGAATGGGGATGAATTTTTGTTAATTTGTTTGTTTACTTTTTTTTTTATGTAATAATTTCAACAATCCAGAAATAACATAACCGACATTTCTCCGAAATATTTTGTAAACAGTGGTTCGCAGCTTTTTTACCCATGTATAAACCATAGTCGAGAAAATTAAATAAACTTCTCGCTAAAAGCAAACGAGTTCTCAATTTCAACAGGTCCTTGACTTTCTCACACGAGGAGCTGAAAGTCTGTAAATTGCTTTCTTATGACAAGTAATCTGCTGAGTTCTAGTCCATCTGTTTCGTAATCGGTGAGGAATGAATATCGCGTTCACATGATGCTATATCTATATATTTAACCCTGAGAGATGGAGCAATGGCTAGGTCACCCAGACAAACACTGGCTATGACCCACACCAGGGAAAGATTGAGAGCCTAATATGAGAGGGTACTATCTTCAGGGAATATCTCGCCGAGCCCTTCTCGAAATTTCTCCCCCATTGTCTTGGGCGTTGCTTAGCCAAGTTGAAATCAGCAGGAGTTTTTCCCATCACTACCAACTGGCTGGTGAGTGGTTAGGCTGTGTAAGTGTGTGTGGCTCCCTCTCTCTCTCTCTTTCTCTCTCTCTCTCTCTCTCTCTCTCTCTCTCTCTCTCTCTCTCTCTCTCACACACTCTGTGAGTGTGTATGTGTGTGTATATATACGAGGTTCTCATTATGCGAGCTAGGAAAGCTTTTACTTACTTTCCCCCCATACTTACTTCCCCTTGCAGATGCCAGTTTGCTTCTCATTAATAAACGACATTTACTGATTTAGCTCGCCGTTGAAGTGGAGTGAGTTAGCACGACTGACTGGCCGAGAGAGGGATTTACTATTGTGCGCCCGTAGGACGTGACAATATTGTGAGCTTTTGTCTGCCGCTCTCTTCAACAAATGACACATGCAGGCCTCTCTCAGGAGGACTTTGCTTTTAGTGGGGTTTTTTTTAAACGATCATTCTCTTCGGAACCGTGTCAGGGAGTGGGTTCACGAATGTGAGAATATCCTGTAGCAGTGGATGATACAACATTTGCAGCGTTCCATCGTGTGTTCAGTGCACCGTACCCCCCTCCGTGTGAGAGTTTGTGAAAGAATTTAAGTGCTGCAAAGATATCTTCATGACTCATTCAAGCAGCACTTGATTGTTGAGCCCTAAAGCAGACGGATATTTCACCAAACTTGTTGCACCACGTTTTGCCGTGAAACTTTTTGAATGGGAATTCATCATAATCTCACGAACAGCGTGTAGAGCACTTTATCAGACGTCAAGATATTCTAGAAGTTTCCTTAGAAAAAAAAGAAAAAAATAACCAGAAAAAGAAACGATCCCAGAATTGCAAATCCTGATCACAAAGTCGATCGCACCAGAAATCGGAAATGCACACCTGGAAATAATAAGTAGTAAATGATCATAGCTGGTGAACACATGCCATGTTATATGCCATTGTATGCATAGCCTACAGAAGTGACAGTGATTGAAATCCTTCGAGGCTGTTGACCCTGGTGTTGTGGGAGGGGATGAGAGGAAGAATCGGCCACTAATTTCACTGGCTCTTCAGCTTGTTGATAGCTGTTGCATCACAGTGCATCACAACATAGCGGCACAGATCTGGCTACTAAGATTTCCGGACTTTTACACAGGAAAGGAGCCTAGCTAAGCTGTCCTCAGCCGGAGAGTTTATTGCCGACACTCGGGAGATGCTCAATCGCTGGGACTGACTGACAGGGATAATTACATTACATTGCATTCAATATTTGCAAACAGAGCCGCAACGACCTTGACTTACAGAACGTTCTGTCCAGACATTTGTTCCATGTGAATATGCACAGACTTCTTTAGTGCCACGTGTCTGTGCTGGGAGCCACGTCGTGAGTGGTAGCCAATTGGTTGTCTTGGATTGATTCTCCTGGATCCGTTGATTCCTGGTCTTGGATCCTTTTATCGCAATCCTTTGATAGACCGCCTTGGATCGGTTGTTTCAGATCCTTTGATCGACTGTCTTGGATCCTGTGACTGGTTGTCTGTCTTGGACCCTTGGATTGGTTGTCTTGGATAATATTGATTGTCGGATCCTTTGACTTGGATCCTTGGACCAGGATCCTTGGAGAGGTTTTTCTTGGATCCTTTAACCAGGATCCTTGCGATAGGTTGTCTTGGATCGGTGGTCACAGACCCTTTGAATCGATTGTCTTGGATTCGGTCGACTTGGACGAGAACCGGACAAGTTCCTTCCTCTCGATGAAGTGCACAGATGATTGTCAGTTAGCCGTTCCTCCGACACCCAAAGTCATGTGTAGCTTGTGTATAGAGGAATATTCAGGATACGGTGAGTGTGATTTCCTTTATAGTAAGTGTAATTAATTTACTTTTCTGTACATTATGCCGTGTGATATAACATGATCTTACTGGTCTCATACCAGCAGAATTATTTACCCCCTGTGGCTAAGTCGGTAGCACGTTGGATTTGCCGTCCTGGATACTCTGGTTTGAATCCCAGGGTTGCGGGGTCTGTTACAATGGCGCCCGATGTCGGAGTGTGCCAGACTTTAAAACTATGGCACAGAACATGCAAAGGACTGTTAACATGGCCTTTAAACTATGGCACAGAACATGCAAAGGACTGTTAACATGGCCTTTAAACTATGGCACAGAATATGCAAAGGACTGTTTACACTTTGTTATTTCATGATATTAAATTTACTGTGGGTTTTTATGAATGGTGCCCTGACATTTTGATGTGCCAGACTTTAAAACTATGACACAGAATATGCAAAGGACCATTTACACTTTGGAGTCTTTTAATATTAAGTTATATTTGTTGGATTTTATTTCTCGTATATCTACCTCCACTTGGCATATTCTCATTCACGTGGGTATGCTTTCCATTGATAGACAGATAATATTGGATGCTCACAACTCAGAGCTTGCCAAGGGACATCTTGTAACGATTTGTATTTTTTTTTTAGCCAGGCCTTGCAATAACGTCTGTAGAAAACATACACTTATTATAAACAACCTTCCTGTTTCATTTAGGCAGCTGGCTGCAACAAGGATCAATTCAATGGGAAACTTATGAATGATTCCATACAAATGTGGAAATATATATTTAAAAATATTATTATTATTATTATTATTATTGTGTTTTATTTGCATTCCATCGAAAACAGGACAAAATCCAATTTATCTCAACAAAATATTTTATTAGTCACGAAATACTAAATTATAGTATTTAATTTTGCTTTTATATCTATGTTTAAGTATGCATTACATAAGGATAAACAGTGTTTTGTTAACAGTGGCTTGGCTCATATTAATGACTTCCTCTGTAGAATTTAGTCTTGGGTATATCTACATTAACATCTGTATGACATAACATGTGGACAATGCCCCCACGGATTTCATTCCTTTAGAATTATTTGTTTGCCAATAACACAACCATAAAACAAGCATCGGAGTTTTTATAGTATTTTCATGCTTTTGATTTGCTGAAATTTATTCAATAGTTGGTACATCAACTTGCTGTTAATATATCACACAGCTTCATGTTGTCAGAGAGATATGGAAAGGGATACAAGAATGCTGGAATTATGGCTTTAATTTCTGCATATTATAACATGGTATATGGTAAGTAGATGTAGTTTGCATATTTGCACTGATTTTCATATTACGTTGTTTTGAATCGGTTTGCACTATGTGTATGGGTGAAAGAATCCTACAGCCAAATTTTACATCTTTTAAATATTTTATTTCTGTGTAATCTTATGAGTACATATGTTCACATCACATGCATAATCTGTTGAGAGTTATTTTTATGTACTTGATTATCATTTTGTCTAGACTAATATAACAGCAGACCACCATTCAGTATCGCATTGGCCTTTTCTATTTCGATACTTACTTCTAAAACACTTAAATAGTCCTCACAATTCCTCAAATATAACCATCTATTCACTTTTGTTTTCATGGCCGTCAGAAAACACAAATTTTAGTTCATAATGCAGCTATCGCCCTTATTTAGGCTGTGCAAGGGCAAAGAATGGAATTGTTCAATATTATCGTGCCCCCTGACACCTGACCTAGAGATGGATGTCATCTGTGGCTTATGACTCTTGACCTCTGACCTAGAGGTGGATGTCAGCTGTCATGCTAAGCCTGTTAATTACAGTTGGGGTGAGATGTCCATGACAGGTGGCCATCGAATGACATCATGCTTGAATATCCTGAAGCAGGGCTTCTGAGGATGTAGAACAATATACCAGTTGTTGTAGTTGGAGGTTAATTAATGGGTATTGGTTGTGTGTGGGAAGGGGGGCGAGAGAGAGAGAGAGAGAGAGAGAGAGAGAGAGAGAGAGAGAGAGAGAGAGAGAGAGAGAGAGAGAGAGA
>JAUTBQ010157494.1:0-29330 GCA_032361185.1 Lepetodrilus ovalis | reverse complement strand
TAAAACTTACTGGCCTTAATAATGATACAAATAACAAATGATTACAAAAAAACATTAATTTCTACTGGCCCTTAGGATACTAGTACCTTTAGCATTCGGCGAAATGGCCCAGGCTAGCGCGCGTGTGTTAATTTAAAACACTGCAGTGTTTCTCTAATTGAGTGGAGTTGGGGGGAGTCAATAGAAAAATACTTATAATATTCTATTTATTACTGCAGTGAGGTATACCTAGCTTTGATAATGTACGTAGGTACCAGTTCATCTAAGAATGGATGAGTCTACTTTATTACCCTCCTTTCACCCGTACCTGATTTGATGCCAAACTTTATTGTCATGTCTTTACACACTAGCTGTGTCGTCATCACGTGATGACATACTTCGCCTGTGACGTAATGATGCCGCTCAACTGGTTCCATGTCCTGTCCTCTATGCGGTTCATATGATTTCAGAGGTGGTTGCCCAGTTACGTTATTTTCACATGTGAAAACCTAATACTTGCTATTTACACTGATGAAAGGGTATTTCACTGCATTTATGTAATAAATAGCATTATTATAAATGAAATACAATCTGACTGCAATCTGGGGAGAAATGGTATAATAAATGCAAACACAACAGTTTTACTGGGCGCATTTTCTGTCACAGAAATGTTCCTAAGGCATCCAAGCGTATATCTGTGGTCACATGATACAGCTCATTCAATCCGAATGACTACCGTAGTATCGACAGCTCAACTGGTTTCAGTCTCGTCGATGTTTTGTACTTGATGTATTTTTTCTGGTGTTATTTATTTGGTGACTGTGACTAAAGCTGTAGTACCTGTGTTGACTGTTGTATGTTGTGAACAGTTGTCTGTGGTCATTTGAAATGGGCATGGGTGTTGTATATAAGATGCATTTTATAATAAACAGAACGCTTCCTGAATTTGGTAACTTGTTCATCACATTTAGGCCAAAATATTTTAAATAATAGGTGTGTTTCCGTAATGTGGATTTTCAAAATAGTATAGGTAGGAAAGACATCTATTTTAATATTATATTTTCGTCAGTAAGCATTTTCATTTGCTGAACATAAGAGACGATCTGCAATTCTGTAATACAACTGCAACTGGTTTCTGTTGTCTCACAGAGGTGTTAATAGTTGATGCTTTGAAGGTACATGTACATGTATCCAGTTTCACCTCTATATAATTAAAAGTGGAGCAAGTCAACTTTAGTTCAAAGACATTTGTATTCCAGCGTGTTTATATTTGTACACGCTATGAGCACAACATAGATGTTCAGTTGGCGCTCTATTTATTATTGTACCAAAAAAAATCATAATACTATAAAATGTAATGCTTGAAAAAATAGTATTTATTGCCTTAAGCTTTTGATAGGATCGGTCGATTACCGGCAACACAGGGATTATTCTGATATGTCTTATGACCAAAGTCCATACAATACTGCTTTCACTGCATATACACGCAGGTCTTGAGCATGGCCATCATTCCGTTCTGTTGTCCACTTCCATGGAGGTGTTATGTTACTGATTGTGTGCTGCACTGTGGGCTTTACTTTGGAACACCTTTCATCTCATCTCGTCTCGTCTCGTCTCGCCTCATCTCATCTCATCTCATCTCATCTCATCTCATACAGCGTTGAATCAAAATCGCTGGACTTGCACAAAATTTGCAATTGATCCTGCAAAGTAACATATTGGCAAAAGGAGAAAATCCTTACTAAAATTATCATAGAGATCAAAAGTGAAATTTAAGGCAGCATTTTAAATTGCCCATTACCAGTCAATACCGGTATGTCTGAAGATTTATAGTTTCATCATACTTAGCCCAATGAACGCGATAACATTTATCTCTCTGAAATGCTGTTGTCATACTTAGCTGGACATCCAAGATGTATTGTATGTAAATATGCATCTACATGACCGCTAAGAAATTTAGATATCTGTCAAATAAATCGCTTCATGAGAATAGTTTTGTGTTCGTGAGACTCCCATTTTTGTTTTGTTTGGGTAAGTTTTTGCACTGCATTTTGTTTTTCAGACGTCGACGTTACAAAGTGGCTTCGGCTAACACCAGTCCTCGTGAGCCAGTATCGCCCTGAGCATGGCCAATCGCTGCCTTCCGTTCTTTCCTCTTGTCTATGCTCGTCATTGTCATCTATTTTTAGACTGGTTTTCCCCACCACTAGCTTACAACGCTCAGAATATTAGGTAATTGCATGCTTTGTATTTATCTCTTCTTTTTTTTTTATTAGGCATTGCTATTATTATTTTAGTTATTCTTTTGATTCATCTATGTGTGCATGTATTATTATTTTTAATTGGTTATTTATACAAATGGGTTGGCATTTTTCATTCAGCTAGCACTGAGGTGCACTGTTCACATTGCTTCTCATTTTACAACAGAGAACATATAATAAATTATTGTTGCTTAATACTTTTTAATGATTGAATAGTAGAAGTCGATATGTTCTAATATTTAGATATAATTCTGCCTATCATTCCCCAAGATTTATTCAGTATTCGCAGCAAACGACTTTAACAATAGTCCCCTAGCCCGGGACATTTCTCCTCCCAATCCTAAAGGTATCCTAAGGACTAGTAGAAATTAATGTCTTGTTATTTGTGTCACTATTTGGGCGAGTAAGTTTTAAAGTTAATTTCTATCCCTGATTTGGTGCTTTTATGGAATAATGTATACGGCATTATATGGGCATGAAGGTTGGCTGCTTATCATGAACGCTTTAAAGCAATGGTTTGACCCTTTTCGCTATGGCAGTGTAATGCATAAATATCTGGATTGAAACTATAATCTGACAATACAACTGTGATCTGTTTGTATAAATATTTAAATAACAGTAGGGACAGTCTGTAATTCTAAGATGAAAAACGTGTAATTTTATTTCCGAATAAGAAGTAAATAGATTTATAGGAAAATTAGTATTCACCATGAAATACGTGGTCTCGGATCGGTTCTTTTTGTTCATGGATATGTAAACATGGGATTGTTTTTTCTACTAGACTAGTAAATCTTTCTATTGCAGTAATTTATAGCAATAAACATTGGGTACATTTATTTACAGCCATAGTCATGTTAAAAGTATATTGAATATGTCGGATTGCATAAATGTACGTTCAATGTAAATGAATATTTTGGATCTTATCTGATTGCAGGTGTATTTATGTTAATGAGTATTTTGAATACATCTAATTTCAGGTGTGACGTAGATGAGGAAGAAGATAGGACTGTGACGACCAACGACTGATGTCAACACTACGCTTAGTTTTCAAATACTTTCAACATTCTGACACTGCTTGTAACATTCTGCACAGATATTCCAGGACGATGTAGTAACTTCAATCCAACAGTTACTGTACACAAGAGCCTAACCATGAGAGTTACTGTACAAGAGAAGTTACTTTGGAGGAGAGTTATTGTACAAGAGAAGTTACTTTGGAGGAGAGTTACTGTACAAGAGAAGTTACTGTGGGGAAGAGTTACTTTCTGGGAGTAGAAGTTAAATGAGAGTTGCCTGAATGCAATGATGGTTCTACTCTTGATTGCAAGCATCAAGTTCCCAAAGTTTACTCATCAACCAGATGATTACCATTTTCCAATGTGATGGAACTAAAACCATTCTTACAAACCATACTTTAGTTACGTAACCATTAAATCCATTTTGTGGATGACGTAGAACAATAACACAATGATTACCCTAATAATTTCAACCCTCTAATAGTTTGAATGCCTAAATTGCCTAAAATATGTTCCGACCTCAAAAATACAAACATGACCATTTTGCTTTTTCAAATTAAAATTTAGTTTTATTTAATTATAATTTTATGAATCCTTCAATTATATACTATTTCATTTACAACCATGTTTTGTACTTTAATTTGGTTGTCTAATTATTAGAACACAGGTTATTTAAAATTTTCGTATATTTTTAATAATACGAATGGCTACAAATTTTATTATTTTCTCCTGTTCGAATTCTTAGGGTACATGTAATTACTGTCCACCTTTTTAAGGGTTGAATATCTTTGGGATACCTTACCCACCTGCTGTCTTAGTAACTGCCAATGACTCGTAATACATTGAAGAATATCTTTCATAGCAGCCACTGCCATTGGTCAATACCACTGTGAGCCATCGAGTCACTTGATTGGACAACGTTGTAATGCCTCTATCAGGTTCCTGTTTTGAAGTGTTTTCACAAAGTAATTGTACAGTGTCCCCTTGATATAAGACTGTTCGATACAGAGCAAATTCGGATATAAGGCTGGGTCAGATGTGGATCCCATTTTCTTTTTTGTTATTTATCTGTACTATCCTATAAGGCTGGTACTATAAGGCGGGGGGGGGGGGGGGGGGGGGGGGGGAGGGGATGTCATGGACCCCAAATTCAGCGTTATATCGAGGGGACACCGTATTATCCTGTAGCATAACCATCCTTTTATGTGAAACAGGTGACTGGCCAGTTCTCTCTAGATGAGAACGATTAGTTACAGGGATACTATTGATTGTCAGAATCACATACAAAGCAGAACCACTACTGTTAGAACCATATATCTTAAGAACCTGTTCTGCATTTTATTGAATGTGAAACTTCCTAGTAACTGTACTGCCTGTACAACATTGTGGAAGTTTTAGACGACATAACACCTAATTATTCAATAGTCGACAGTCTTTGCTGGTGCCATAACTAAGAGTGTGCATTTGATTTGAATTATAATTGTTACAGTACAGTATGAGCAAATGGCAGGGTTTTCATGGGTGTCTCACGTTATGGCCGCTACCTTGGTTTTAAGTCTTACAATTTGACCATAATTGAGAAATACATATTTCATTTGTATTTTTCCAGAATGTTCTTTAACCCCCTCCCTGCTGGAACATCCATAAATGCTGTAAGGCTCCTCTGGTTGTCTCTAGCAGGTACAGGGTTAATAGATTCTGGTCACTGGTTGCTGAAATAGGTTAATTGTACATCATCCATCACCTATTTTGTGTCCATAAGGTATTTCTACCTTGTTCTGTTACTAGCAAGACAGTAGTGACTGGTAATAGACTGTAGACAGCAAGTGGGGGAGGGATGTTGGTAGGTAGTGGGGCATGGAAGGGTTTGTGGGGGTGGGGCGGGGGAGGGGTAGCATTCCAGTTACCACTGCTGGTATAACCAGCTTATTGGTTGATCTCCAAGTTGTGATCATACAGTTGATAGAGTGATATTCACCCATTCATCAAGGTCAATGATTTGTGTCTCCAGACTCGCATGTTCTGATTGGTCAAACTACATCTGTCTCACATATTTTAACTGGTCAGTCTTCATTTCCATTTTCACTCAATCTGATTGGTTAATCTTTAAATCTAGTCTAACACATTCTGATTGGTCGACCATCTTCTCCTGTCTCGTACACTCAAATCTTCACCTCCAGTCTTACACAATATCTGATTGCTTTACCTTTGTATCTAGTCTAATTCCGATTGGTTGACACATATCTCCACTCACGAATACTGATTGGTCAATTTGTATCAAATACCATGTCTCTTTTATGTCTCTCATTTTCTGTTCATGTTTAATGTGTCGTGTTTTCATACCAATAGTACCACTGTTATGTTCTGTTGTGATATACATTTATTAAAGTTGTTTGCTCGTGTTTCACAGAAACAAATGCTGCTAGTCAGTATGGATAGTTAACAGGAAATCGCAATCATTGTAGTTTGAGGTGCAATGTCTTTGTGAATAGACGAATCCTGTTGCATAATGTAGCAGATTTTTCTTTCTTATTACGACAATGTGATACTGTAATGATAAGTTGATTGGCGTTACGGTCAGCAATATGTCGCCAAACCTCTGTCTGATCATTGGCCAGGCTTGTCGTTCTCAGGCATGGCAATTTTCTATGTATCCGCGGAAATCCGCCGAATTATTTGTTCGGGGGTCGAATGTGGCTTGGGGCCTAGACCCCCAGGCTTTTCCCTTGCTGAAATAACAACTATCTGTTGCCATGTCTGGGTTCTGTGTGCTTGAAATGCTTGCACATTTTGTTACGAGTTTGTTATAAGGAACAGTTGTGTTATGATTCCATTTCTTACTTACAGTTATTTCATTTGTTATGAAGATTTAAGGAATCTTGCCATCATGGTTACAATTTATTTTATGTTTTGTCAAATATTTAAGATTATACCGATGTGGGGAAATTTCGGAGTTGATTTGCTTGAAATTCTGTGTATATAAGGAAATATGTGAACAGTACTTGCTCTGATCAATGAAGGCAATATAGATTGAAGATTTACTGTATAAAACATTGATTAAAATATTATCTTTTATTCAATGATTCAGTATAGCTATTGCTTTATGATAATGTTTGAAAACAACATTGATCTACATTTCATTAAATGTTACAACTTACATTCTTGTCAAATTATAACAAAATATTTAATCTTTTTTCCTTTTTTTCCCTGTATAAACCTGACATTATTCTAATTCAATTTTCTAGAAAATACGTGAAACATTTGTTGTTTATCAACATAATACTGAAATACCAAGCAAGAACTTTCCATGGATTTTTTAATATGGTTTCACAATGCTAACAACTTTTCACACACTTATCTTGTGGCACTACAATTGTTTTTCTTTACCTTGATCTGTCTTGTATTCTATGGATTATTCTTTATAAGCAATATGGCACTGTATTGTCTTTTTTATATTAAAAAATAACTTCTAAATTTCTGCTTCTAAAAACTTTTCTTTTCAAATTTTGTAAACTTCTAAAATAATCTGCTCATAATGTACGTCATTTCATCGGCATGTATGTAAATTCACCACAAAGTCAAAATCGGCGATCGTTGCTCATCACACTAGAATACAAATCTCACCAATACAGATTAGTAATATTTTGATTGGTATATATTTCTATTCCATTGAATCTATTGGTTGTGCAGTTTCTTCACCGAAACAATATCATCTCGGATAAATATGTACATAATATCTGTTTAGTGTGGAACTCGGAAAAATCCATGTCATCTAAGAAATGCTGTACATGTTAAGGAGCTGATGTTAATACATGTATACTTTTAGGAGTTTAGTGAGTGAGTGGTGATGTCGTATTTGCACCAAGAAAGTTACTCAAGTCGATTTGTCCTCAACTCTTTCCATGCTGGAACAAACCAGAGATGCCCTAAAGAGCAGACACCTATGCTCAATCACAGGATTGAATATTTATAATAAACTGTTATGGGATGTAACGTTTTATTCTAATTTAATATTCGCAGTCGTGTGGCCCAATCCAGCAGGAAGTGTTGACAGCAAGTGGCCGTCATTTCTTGCCTTGGTATGCACATTTGACTAAGTGCTAGCGATTTTATTCCATGAAATGATTCTGATAATGATATCCTCCATTTCCAATCAGATAGCAGTCACAGAAAACAGTCAGACATTGAAAACAGACATTCTGCAGTCGTGTATTTGTTACTTTATGGAGGATGCCTACTACAAACAAAATTGTCAAATACATATAGATTTTTCTCATAATCTTGCATCTCAAATAACATAAATTTGTTGTGCATTTTCTTGTAGCTGATTGAATGTTCGGTACTTGACGTATAAAATTGGTTACTGCATATGTATGATGAAGTATTTCGGAGATTCACTAATTACCGCTTGATGTCAGACCATGCCTGTGAAAGTTTATATATTTAGCAATGTGTTTAGTTGACCCATGGGAATTTGCATAATTTTCAGAATTGCATTTAGCATATGTCTGCTGTTTTTGAGTTATATTATATTGTTTGATTGCCAACATGTTTGCCTTCAAATTTGTATTGTGATAAATTTATGACTTTCAAATTTTACTTGTGATATTATTATGGCTATTATGTTGGAGAAATGACATTAGGTTTGGAATGAACTCTACAAAGTTGTGTAGACATAATAGTGTTTCATTTTCTGTGTTTGTTTTCATATAAATAATACAACATGATATGATACCAGCATCCTATCCAGATTGGTATTGAGAAGTTAAGTTTGATATATTTTAATTGCGAGCATAATTTTCTTTTTATGTTGTTTTTGATGTCCTCTTCCATCATTAGGAACTACACCGAAGATCAGAATCAAATTATTATATAAATTGATTTGCTTATTTACATGATTACAAATTCATATGTGATTATAGCATATTATCAAAATGTACTGTTGATTTTTTTATTTTAGAAGATTCCCATGTTGTGTTTTTTTTCTCTGCCATATTGCTATCAGTGCTAACACCAAGTCCATCTCAGAAATTTATGTTTATTTGTTGTCCCATCCAGATCATATTTATTTATTTTTTATTCACATGACAAAATTATTTATCTGTCTTATATAGAATGTGACTAGAATCTCGTAATGCTTACAAATGTACTCTCAGGTGAAATGATTGGTCTATCTTTACACCAATCGGCTGTAATCAATTACCCAATCCTTGTACTACACCTGAAAGCTGGACAAATCACCTTTAAAGTTGTTCTTCCATGTACAACCCAAAAACTAGCATTATATTGTTAGCCTGTCTTTAGTTCTCTCACTATTGATATGCATGTATTACAATATGTCTTTACCTAGATATCCATACACATGAAAACAAACCATCATATCAAGTATTGCCACCGTAATCATCCATGATATATTATCATGCTGTGTCATTGTGTTACTCAAATAGATAGATATATATGTATACCTTCAATTACTTTGTATATTTAGTTTCACAATTATGAAACAATAATTGTCTTGTGTCTATATCATGATAATTGTCTTACCGTATGTAGACCTATGTCATGTAGACCTATGTAGACCTATATGCCAGGTAGACATCCGTAGACAAGCCACATTCATGTCAGTTTTCAGTATTAGTTTGAACAGTATTCAGTATTAGTACTGTAGCAAAACATTGTCAAACTGATAACTCTCTTATAATATATATGCATTATTGTATTCAATGAAGTTATCATTCAGATCGACCAGGCAACGTCACGTGACCACAGATATCTGCTCTGACACCTTAGGAAGGTTTCCATGGTCCAAATAAAATAAATGCCCCTACCAATCAAATTGCCATGGTTTATTTAAGTTTAAGAAATATAATTCTAAGCCATTTCTGATCAGATTTTTAACTCATATTGTCTATTCTATGTATTATAAGTTGATATATGATGCTGGAATTATTTACATTCCCTTTTTATACCTTGATAATAACCTTGGTTTCTGGTTTTCAAGACCTCTCACCCATTTGAGTAACTTAAACTTGTTTATTGGAATGGGTAAAAAGTCTTGAATGCCTTGATGGAAACTTTCCCCAAGCTGTTGAAGGATACATGTACAGTGGTCACATGATGTTGCCTGGTCCATCCCAATGTCAAATTATCTCTCTGTTCCATTACATGTTTTGTTTCCAATGTTTATTACAGAGCATCGTCGTGTCTGGGTGAAAGATTCCCGCTGTGACGAAAAACAATAACTCACTCATTATTTCAGAGCTTGTCCTATGCTATTCTTGCAACCCTATCACACCTATCACACCTTGTCACACCTCATCACTCTGGGTCTCCTTCCACAAAACAATTGTAGCACTACGATAGTATGCATGTATAACAAGTTATCAATCTCGTAGCTCTGATTGTTCTCTGGAAATAGATACCTGGGCATACTCTTTTGATTGCCTCGTATCCAGTAGTCGACTATTGGTCAGCGAGTAATAGACACGAGAGCACAGTGGTACGAGAGCACAGTGGTACGAGAGCACAGTGGTACGAGAGCACAGTGGTATGTTTCATGACGGGGTACCCAGGACTCTCCCATCCAAAATAGCGCAACTATCAAGTGTCCTCATCCTGGCAACATTCTCACTTCATAGTACCCCTGGCACATATCTAGGGGAAAACTTGCACAAACAGCCAAGGAGCTAAAAATAGAACCATTTTCAGTGACCAAAAAGAATGTAACATGATAAGCAAAGGGACGTAATTCCAATATCGCCTAGATGCATGTGGCCAGCAATTTACTAGCAGGAATGATACATGTTATTTCATGTTATGTCATCCCGCAGCAATGTTAAACTCCATATTCACTCACTCACTCACTCACATGTTATTTCATTGGATAGATTTATACAGCAAAATCGTCGGGGGAAAATGATTTCATTGGTTGGCTGTTTGTGCAAGTTTTCCCTTAGCTGTGTGCCAGGGGTATTATGCAGTCAGAACGTAATAAGTACCTCCTGGGTGAGGATGAGGTATCCTTGCCTTCAACATCATGTTAGCTAAAGTGTAGTCTGTGGCTAACATTGGAGTTCTGCTGTTTCATACATAGTCGCAAATGGATGAAAGATACCCGCACCTACGTTAAATAATAATTACTAGTAATCGCTACTGTTTCATACAGAAGCGCCCAGGCCTGGGTATCGTTTCACGAAGCTCTCTTATCTAAGAGGAACAGGGGCCAGGGTGATAATAGCTGTACTCAGAAGAGTAGAATCAAAACCATTATTATCCTTGGAGCAATTTATCTGAGAGGAATTGAAGAGACTTTCACCGACTTTATGAAAATAGTGAAAGTATTATCAATCTGGTGACAAATACCCTAGTAGGCTGAAACAATTGTGGACTTCCAGTTTGATGTTGTACTACAGATGCTTCTCAGAAATGTTCATGTTTGTATACTGGGCAGTTCTCATCAGCAAGGTATGGAGACTGTCACTAAAATATCCAGTGTGTTTTAGTTATGAATTTAGATGATTAATAAGCTGGTAGAATACTTGCAACTTTCATAAAACATACGGTACTGGTCTTCTAGGTTACTTAGCGATGACATTGGTCTTGAAAGTAATAATTGCATTCCTTTCATATCTTCTGGGTTACTTCATGATTAAACACTACCAATTTTACCATTCTTCATGACACTGTTTCTAGGTTACAATAATAAGACATAATTCAGTATTGGAGACTTGGAATTTATTATGGAAGAATTTCCACATTTGCAATGGAAATAAATTTGTCATTTGTTGAGAAATATTGAGTCTCGAATGTATTGCATGGACAGTATAGTATTTTAGAATAGTATCAATGCATGCTTCTTCTGGTGTCTATGAACAAGATCTTACAGTTGGAACTACGCATGAATAATTTCTGTTGACCTAAATTTATATGAAATTTGAAAATCACAGCATCACTATTCTCAGGCATGGCATGTATTTGTCCAGGGGTCCATTTATTTGCCTTGGACATGGCTTGGAGCCTGGGCGCGTTTTCTGCCGAAATCACAATTGTCCGTTGCCATGTCTGTATAATGTATATATCAGTTGATCAACTGCAAGCAGTAAGTCAATCTTTATCGAGGCTCAATATATATTGTATGCGATAATTGTGCATTTGAAATGTGAATGCATTAAGTTAGCATTGTCATCACGCGCACGCATCCAAACACCACACAAGTTGGCATTGATTGCCACCTGTTTCGGTTCACAATGGCACAGCTAAAAGTATTTGTTTCTACAATATACAGTCATCACAACAACAGTGACAAAGTCAATGTTGCACTGTACTTGTGTATTGTTATTTGTCCATCAATACGAGATGGTCAGCTTGGAAGTTGACGATGGTATGTACTATTTTGACTTCTCTCATTCACTCTCCACTTCTCAAGCGAGACATTGTTGCTACGGTAAATTGCTACTGCTTTTATTTGTATGGTATAGCAGATATACTAGCTATAAGGATGTTGAGTATATGACAAAAATATCAAATGCTGAAATAAATATGTCAAATTACTATTTGTTTGATTGTCTGTGTACAAGTAGAAGGATCTTGAAAGTGGCTCTAAATCCCACTGTTCAAGAAACCAATCAAGAGAATTGTGATGGTACTGTGGAAATAACGAGTTGCTGGACACAAATACTGGAGGAATGTAATGGTACTAGACAGTCATCATTTCAAGTGATGCTATGGACCTGGGTATCCTTTCACAAAGCTCTCTTATCCACTAAGAGAGTGGTAGCGGCCGCTTTGCCAATAGTACACTGCTAAGAGAGTGCTACCAGTCGCTTAGTAGATAAGTTTCGTGAAAGGATACCCTGGGTTTTAGCATCTCGCTTAGTCTACGCTACGTGCACTTTCGAGTTGCACCTCAACGTACTCGTATGGTCCCTTGCCTGCAAAGGCCAGAATTCCTGGCACAAAAACTTCATATGCTATCGTGCAGCAACATAGTTCAGTCAGATTCACACTAGTATGTTATAACCTCCACCTACTTTGTCACTCTTGTGTGCAGAATTTAATCACCCCACAAATGAAGGCAGATAATCGCAAAGAGTTTTCATGTTGGCAACCAACTCTCGCATGTGTTAAGTTACAATCTGCAACAGGGAGATGGGCTTTCATCAGACATCTGCACAAGTTGAAATCGACTGTCAAAAATCATCCTGCCTAGATGAACATGACCTAACTCGCTCGACTGACTCGTACTATCCGGGTTCCCTAGCTTTAGGGACCGGTCGCACTTGTACAGGTTACAACACACGTTTTGATTAGTTGGTTTCAAATTCTACACATGGGGAGACAACTCGTTCTGCCGCCAGGGTGCCAATATGCCTTCCGGATAAATGGGGGCATTGATGGGAAGGGTAACAACGGAGTAGGCGTAGCTCAAAGTTGTATACTGTAGGTACTTTTCCCTTGGGGAGATGGGGGTTTTAAGAGGACCATGGATACAAGACCATTAAAGTACCATGTGTATCGTTTGTCAAAGCTCTTTTATCCACTATGATGCCATAGCATCTTGTAAGTGCCCGATCCATGCATTAAAAGATCACTACAAGAGTGCCATGGTCTCGTAATAGAAAAGACAGCTTTGTGAAACGATACCCTGGATGTCATCCCAGCCACAGCTGCTGTCCGTAACAGACTTCAGCTAAATCAGTATAAGAAATGTGCTTGATACTATTGTCATTTCATGTATTTTTCTTTCTCTGCAAGTACATGTACAAGTATATGTAACTATTCACTGTGACAATGCCATTGTGGATAAGTACTTTGGGTTCTCTGTATTCTCCCTGCAGACTCGAATCTACAGATTCCAACGTGGCCTTGGATCTTCTTGAAAAAAATCACTACTCATTCGCAACAAAGAAATGTTGATGAGAATATTTTTAATTTTACAAAATATTTTCAGACATAGTTTACATAGACAAATTGGAGGGTAACAGCTATGCACAAACTTGGCCACAGACAGCCTACAAGCCAAGTATAGTTAATATGGCAACATAATATACAATGAAGTAAGCATATGTACAGAAGCCAAAACCTTGACAACATATAGCGGATTACAAAATGGTGCCATGTGCTTACAGCTGACAGATACTACTGAAAGAACCCTGACAGTTTCAAAACACTGTCAGCATTTAAGCTACAAACCAAACGCACAATGTTCAATTCTGTATGTACACACTGTTTATATCCATGCTAACAGAAACTTGTTGCCTAAAAGTGACAAACTGCATTGCAGCCCAACACAAGCAAGGGGGAGATAACTGGGGTAGGGGAGAAGTTTTAATTGTCAGCTTTTTTTTTTGCGTCACTGCATTCATATGATGTTAAAACTTCCAGTAATAATAAACATCATAATTATTACACTGACAAGTTCTCTCCAAATCAAACGGTAACCGAGCGGCTTGTGTCCTGTGGCAGCATTTCATGGATATGTTATAAACACACAACAGTAAGGTGACAAATTTTACAAACTGATACACACGGGTCCACTGTATTGCAATGAAATGTATATTTCGTAAACACTATTGATAAGTAATGCACACATAATTCTCATCAGCAATTTGTTCAGTTTTAACGATATATCTCTGCAGGACCCCAACCCAGAGAACGGTCGTAGCACTCGGAGAGTCGTAAGTCGAGAGTCGTATACGCTGATATGGAGTTGCGACCCTCACTATGCTGCTGCCGTTCTGTGGAACTGGGGCCTGATCATGTCTAGCTACGATATAAGGATTGTTATCGCTCCAGTTTTGCCACAGTAAACAGGAAGTGCCTTAGGGGTGACACCAGGGCTGCATTCAGGCTGCACTACAATTCACTACGCTACTTTTTACAGAATAGCGGCTGGCTCAACGATTTCGTAGCAAACTAGTTACTAATCGGTTTGCACATGCGTCCAGTCAATTCGCATCATGCCTTAGGTTTTCCTACAAAACACTACAGGCTCAAAAGCCAAAGTGAAAAAGTACATTTAATGTTAGCTAAACGACCACTGCAGCGCTATGAAGCATTTTGTAGTGAAATGTAATGCAACCTGAATGCAGCCCAGTTTGTCACGGTAGACAGGAAGTGACTTAGGAACGACAGCAGCAGTATGTATGATAGCGTCGTTTACTGGTGGAAAGTATATATATAAGTCTCTGTATTGTACGTAGTACAAAAACCAAACAGAGCAGAATTTCCATCCTCAGAGATGCAGGGTATATGCATTCACATACGCTACCCCGACTAACATGAAGGTATGCAGAGCATCACAGGGTAGCTGTTCTGTGCATTCACGTACCCTACATAGCCTGGATGCCCTCTCACCATAGTGAGCATCTTCACTCTAGCACAGCGACATGTTACATACTCTGGCAACAGTAAGAGAAATAGATAGACACTATGAAGCTAAAGGCAGATTTCTTTGTCAATACTTTTACTCATAAGCAGAAAAGCTGGATAGGTGTAGTGTTGTAAAAATCACAAACAAAAATATGGTGTTTGAAACGTGCATGAGAACACGCTATTTTCTCTTTTACATAATAGCCAGAAATCTAGTAGCAAAACCAAATATGAACAATGATAACTGATTCAACAATGAAAAGTAAATTTGAGATGATGTGAATGGATTAAATAATGAAGTATCTGTAGAATAGTTAATGCTGGTTAACAAACACTCGCTAGAGGTTTATTACAGGATGAAAATGCTGACATATTAAACAACAAAATGGTGGGGAGAAGGGGTGTGGGAAAATATTAATGACAATGTTTATCTGAAACTACCTCTGTACATCAGCCTGCCTAACACTATCTGTTCTTTTTCTTAAAGATAATTTCAGGTTTTAAGAATTTATGAATGACAAAAACATTAAAAGCTAAACTTGATAGAAACTCAATACAATGTATTATTAAATAAATCTGATTAGATATAAATTCATAAAAAAAAAGTTATTCAATATACACAGCAATCCTATGACTCATATGACATATATCCGTCCTAAATTATTTATGATATGTCAAATAATATTAGTGATAAATGAAATGTGCGAGATAAAATAATATTATCTAACTTCCCCTTTTCGTTCAGAGGTAAAATAAAAATGTTATCACAAATATTTCTAGAGTTAACATTGCACACAAAAATTAATCAGTTTTTACATTAAACTGAAATATATTATTAATCTTTCTAAATTATTCACTTTTCTGCGTACATTGTCAAATGAACTTAATTATCTAATTATTAATCACAAAAGAATCTGAAGCCTGTCAATTGTTTGTAATTGTGCTTGGTGAGTGACTGAGTAACTCGCCACAACAGAAACACAAAGATATAATTGTGACGCGAAAATCCAAACAAATGAGAATGGCAAATGACCGACGGCAAATATGCGATGCACAAAATCAAAAATTCTATGACGGACGGACACGGACATACATGGTGACCTATTTTTCTTGAAATGTTTGGTAGAAGAGTGAGCACAACAAAAAAATAATTATTAAAAAAAAAACACGCAAAGACTTCTTTTATGTCTTGTCGGTCGACTACATCTAGGCAGTGCAATCTAATACATAGTCCATTGATATACTTCTCAGTCCATTTCCCCAATAAACAAAATCCATTGGAGAAATTATATCCACCTTTCAAGTGTACTCTTCAAAATCAAAGTCAATTTCCCCTAACTGTGATATTTCCCCTGTACTGGCCACTCTCTACTACACGCAGACCAGAAACAGAATATACTTCCTTGCACTGTTGTAAGATAAAAACTTATTTCGTAACGTCGCTGCAAGAATGTTAACGTACATGGCAAGTATGTCAGTGTTTCATGAAAGGGGTAGTCCTGGCCCCCATGTATGACATGGAGTAGCTCTGACCGATCCACTGAATTAATGCTTTACGTGGCAGTGGGGATATTTCACCCAGACTCGCGACTCTAAGATAACCTGTGTATATAATGGCTATTGTTGGCAGTCAAGGTTACCTTAGTTACAGCATTTCATACAAGACCCAGGTGTAACTCCAATTTACGATGCAAGTGAATATGGAGTTTAATGTCACTGCAGGAATCTTTCACCCACTTGCGACAACTCCAATTTACGACCAGACTATAGTACGACACTTTCATGAAATGCAGTACTTGATTAACGACACACAATCATTAAAACTTTCCTCTGCCAGATTAATTCAAGTCGGTATCCTACAGGGCATGTCTGGTTGCCTACAGTAAAGAAAAGGTTAAAGCAGCAACTTATAATTACATTGATCTTACACAAGAATTACATTAATTAATCAAGTTGAAGCATAAAGTATTAAATTCAAGAATAGTTCAAAATGTCAGGCATGGCTTCTTTAAAACAATGCCATTTTGAAAGAGAAAAAGAACTGTCTGTAATAACAGATATAACCAATAACCATGATAACCATAGGACAGACACAAACTACTACCTGAAGGTGGGTATAATGCAGAAATGAGTTTTCATGTAGTTCAAAAGTTTTTAAAGTCCAGTTTTGCATGATCATATGTCACTCTTCAATTTGAAATTAAGAAGTATATTAATAGAAAATCCACATATAATCCCTCCAGAATATATTGTGTATTACATATATATGGTTAAATAACTAACCTTGATCATGTTAAAGACTATGTTGAACAGGAATTGATACAATGCCTTCATCATGTTGTTAATTATTTCCTCTAATGCAGACTTCATGACAGAAAATGTTATTATTTTGCCATGGACAACCATGAAACTTGCTTCAAGTGGCAGTGAACACTAATTCATTCATGAATTTAAATCTAGGCAGATTTTTCATTTGTCATGGAAATGTTAAAGCATTTGAACATTTACCTGAATTTTTCTTGGATACCGTTATGTCCAACTCTTGTGCGGAAACTAAAACAGCTCATTTACTGTGATGTGTCACGTGACACATTGTCCAATTTCTGATGAGCGTGTACTACAGTAGTTTTCTCACTACATATGTACAATAAAAAATTTGCAATAAATAAACATTCACATAACATGGTATCCCAGTTTACAGATGCAATGATGCACTATGCTTAAAAGTGGATGGGAAGGACAAAAGAAAAAGGAAGTAACCTCACAGAAAGATTAGTTTTGGCATGAAACGAAACATTTGTTATATTTAAAGCCATTTAAGATTTAGCAACACAAAAGCATCACTGAACTAATAAATAAATAAATTATGTGAATGATGCCAGTATTGTCAAAGAAACCGTAATTCTTATGTTATCAATACAGGGTTTGGAGCTTGTCATCTCTGAGGGAACACGTGACAGCATCCCATCGGAGAAACAAGATGCTACGTATTTCTTATGTCAATCCAACTACTTTATACATTGTGACTCCTGTAGGTAATGTGACTGCACAAAAGTTAACAATTTTCTCTCTCAACGGCGCACACGCGGTTGTTGGCTGCATCGCTGCGGTTGTACATCTGGATGAGCGATCTCTGCAGACTGTTGGTTTACGTTTCGTTTTTCACTGCAGTTTAGTCGACAGTGTCTCGTGGCTCGGGCGCCGGTGACGTCTCTGCCACCATCGCACTTGAGTGGTTAGTTTACACACCAGCACACAAACAAGGAAGGAAAGATGGGCAACGGCTCATAGACTTCTGATGACTCGGCTCGGCTCTCTCGACTCAAAACTGGTATGCGTGACGAATCCCGGGAGGATAGCACGAGATAGAACACTAGAGATCCTGACTGGAGGACAACCTCTCTAAGAGGCGGAGGACAACCTCTCTAAGAGGCGGAGGACGTGGAGGAGGAGGAGGAAGAACATGACAACATTGTGAGAACTTTATGTTCCAGAATTTTAATGTTTCCAAAACCAAGTAGTGTCCAAAATTCCGATTCCACAGCCTTGTGAGTGTCCTGAATTCTGCACTTCCAAGACATCCACAGACCAGGGGCGTCCCAAGAATTCCACTTCTCCAAGACATCCATAGACAAAGGTGTGTCCCAAGAATTCCACTTCTCCAAGACATCCATAGACAAAGGAGTGTCCAAAGGATTCCACTTCTCCAAGGCATCCACAGACTAGTAGTGTCCTGGATTCCACTTCTCCAAGACATCCACCGACCGAGGAGTGTCCCAAGAATTCCACATCCTCAATGAACGCCCACAAGACCGAGGACTGTCTAGATCCTGTAGTTGTCACTATCCAGAGTAAAAGCTTTAACCACAGAGTTCATCATCCGAAGGACAGGAATTCGCAACAAGTGCAGGTAGTTCTAAACAGCTCTACAACGTAGATAACCAGCATTAACGCGCTGACCACAAACCACTCTAGAAGACTGTTTTTGGCACACAGGGTTAGGTTGAGATGAACAAAACAGCCATCAAGCCCAATGTGACAGTTGCGAGATAATTGCGATAGAGAGAGAGGTTGAGAAAAGAGGTTGAGATTGAGATAAGAGCCAGCCAGCAGGAGCGCGAGTCAACAGTTGATGCTTCGTGTGTTACGAGTTCTTGATCATTTTGTTGCGGTTGTTCACCTCCAATTTGTCTAACTTGCGCCACAATTCCTCACGATCTTTTTCCTTCTTTTTCTCCCTGCAAGACAATGATTGTGAGGCAATATAGGTAACTGAGATACAAAATTCATGGAAGAGAAACAACATGGATGCAACTGATTTACATAATATTTACATTTCAACTCGTAAAAGATAGGACATGTTGATACAGAAATCTATAACAGCCTAAATGTGATTCGAAAGGCAAGCCTTAGAAATCAGATAACTGCAGTCTCTTATTGAAAACGAGACATTCACGGAAGATAAATCTACAGTAACCTTAATCCTACTGGTACTCAGGAATGAGAATGGGAAACAGCCGGCATCCAGGGGGTGCAGACCAAGGCCAGGTTTATGATATCAACCCTTGCACCTGAAAATCTGTGGATCTGCTGAAGCTTCTCATCCCTGAGTACTAGACCATCATAGCCTACATAAACGCAACTGTTGTTATTATTAGCATTATTAATATTACTACAACCTTAGCAATGTCAGACATTTCTGCGACTTACTTCTGTCTCTCTGCCTTGTAGCTGGCTGTAAGTTCGTCAAACAGCTTGCTGTTCATCTCCATGAATGTCTTGAGGACGTTGTAGACCAGTGCCACGATTGTCTGGTTCCAGTGCTCCTTGGAGATCTTGTACAGTGCAGGGAACATGATGGGCAGCACGGCATTGGAGTTCTCCTCGATCAGACTCATGATGTACTCGTTGTTCCAGTAGTACAGCGCTCTCTCCGCCACCTGCAGGTTAATAATAATTAGGAAACCTTCTCATGCTGCAATGTTGTACGAGACATGTGAACCTAAGGATCTCCAGAGTTAGAATAACATTTGGAAAATAATCCTAGTACATACAGCAAATCACAATTCCAGATTTGCAGTAATACAAAAAAAGAAAAAGATATTCTATTCATAAAGTAAAATCACAGTGGACTAGAAGAAATTGTGAAGGATGGTCTATTGAGAATGACGTACCTGGAAGTGGGGGCTGGAAACACACTTGGATATCTGTCTGAACATGGCTTCCATCACTTTCTGGAACTGAGCGGGTTCTATCACATCCAGTATCTCCTCTATCTCCCCAAGGAACATCACCTGCAAACAACGGACAGTGGGTTACCTCCCCCTTGACACTGGATTATCTCCCCTTAAACAGTGGTAAACATTCACTACAAATATTAGACTATATGCTTTGCAAAATTGATGCTGTATGCAATTATTTAAATATTACCGGTATGTGTTATCCAAGCAAAGCAATTTCTTAAGCAATGGGCAATAAATAAGGTATTATTTTCTCTATTTTCTTTAATTCCTACCAAGTTGGAGTTTTCATGCACGTTTTCTCCAATATCAAGTAGGAATGGTGTTGAATCATTATACAAAAGTTAAATATCCAAATACGTTACCTCCTTTTGACTGCATGTCTTTGGCCAGAACTTTAATAGACCTTTGATGACCTGAAATTTCCAAAGAAAATAATTAATAAAAATAGATACAGTATATCTTTTATTTTGAAAACAGCAGAGATGATATTCTATATTATTTTGTCAGTAACTTTTATGACAATCGTTCATGACATTTCGAGTTATTGCAAACTATACGCTTATTTTATACTTACATCTTCAGTGAGCGTGGCATCTTTTTCCAGAAACTGAACAACACAGTATGCCAGCTGAAATGTCAAAGAGTAGACATACTGTAATTACTCTAATAATTCAATTTCTCTAATACATCTAAATTAATTGTCCCTAAAACATTTTCCAACCCTTAAATTGGGAATTTTCATTTAAAAGAACATCTTTTATTTTTTACCATTTTAATTACAACCATATTTTATACTTTGGTTTGGTTGTCCCCAATTATAAGAACACATCATTTTCAACAGCTACAAATTTAATTAATTAACCATATCATTATGAATATCTGCTACCAAGTCAAAAGAGGTTGTCACAACACTCATGAATACCTCTGTAAAACTAACAGCCATGTTGGAGGCTAAGCCAGTTGGTAGACATTTAGAGGGGACTGGGTTTTTTTGGGGTATTCTATTATTTTTTATTTGGGGTTTAGAGCTGCTTTCATTCGATTCTTTCATGTATATCACAGCTTGTCAGTTTAAATGCAAGTGGAAACCCGCAATATCAGTAGCACTGAATGCTGCAGTAAACCAGCTGGTAATGACGGAACAAGGATAACATGCATTGCCATGGTACAGCCAACACATCATATAACAATCACATCAGATTGATCGATTGAATTGATGCTTTACATCACAGAGGTAATATCTCACCCATAGGCGATGACAATCACCCCCAGAAAGGCAACTTTAGCAAAACATTGATGCCTGCAACCCACAACAGGATTTGAACCCAGAGCATTCGTCTCTTGTCCAACATTCTATCATCGGTCTACATAGTGGTGGTCTCTATGCTGGTCTACCATGGGCTGGCTGTGTCTACATAGTGGTGGTCTATATGCTGGTCTACTATGGGCTGGCTGTGTCTACATAGTGGTGGTCTATATGCTGGTCTACCATGGGCTGTGTCTACATAGTGGTGGTCTTAATGCTGGTCTACCATGGGCTGTCTACACAGTGGTGGCATCCATGCTGGTCTACTATAGGGCTGTGTCTACATAGTGGTGGTCTCTATGCTGGTCTACCATGGGCTGTGTCTACATAGTGGTGGCATCTATGCTGGTCTACCATCAAGCTGTGTCTACATAGTGGTGGTCTCTATGCTGGTCTACCATGGGGCTGTGTCTACATAGTGGTGGTCTCTATGCTGGTCTACCATCGGGCTGTGTCTACATAGTGGTGGTCTCTATGCTGGTCTACTATAGGGCTATGTCTACATAGTGGTGGCATCTATGCTGGTCTACTATAGGGCTGTGTCTACGTAGTGGTGGTCTCTATGCTGGTCTACCATCGGGCTGTGTCTACATAGTGGTGGTCTCTATGCTGGTCTACCATCGGGCTGTGTCTACATAGTGGTGGCATCTATGCTGGTCTACTATAGGGCTGTGTCTACGTAGTGGTGGTGTCTACTGGTCTACCATGGGGCTGTGTCTACATAGTGGTGGTGTCTACTGGTGACATACCTGAGCATGGTACAGACTGAGACTGCGGGCCTTGTGGAGAGGAATCAACACCTTGATCAGGAACTGCTTGTGTTCGGCCTTCAGTGGTAATGCAAAGCCGTTGATAATGCTGGCAAGAAAAAAAGTAGGCTTTAACATTGATTGAATTATTGCTTACTATTGCAGTGTGAATATTGCACCCAGGCGATGACAGGCTTTAACATAGAATCTTTCCAAAAATATGATACAGGATGTTCACTTCTTTAATATAAATTATCAATAGAAAATACTCTATTTAAATCTTTTTTATTTCTTAACATAATTATGTATTCTTTTAATATTGTGCTTTAGTTTCTCTTTTAACCCTCTCCCTGCTGGATTAGGCAAAGACACTTATTTTTATGGCATCTCCAGTTGCCTGCAGCAGGGAGAGGGTTAAGGTTCCTGTACTTATAAAACCTAGAAAAATGTATATGAACTGCACAAAAGTTACCAGTCTTATTCATTGCTTAATTTAACTTATCATTGCATCTTTTATATGAAATCTTTCATAAATATTTCGCTCAAATGTGATGATACTTAATATAGTATTACAAGACATGGTTTTCAATTAACGCTCATTTGTTATTTGTATCACTACTTGGGCGAGAACATTTTAAGTTAGTTTCTATCACTGATAAGACGTCTTTCCTATTGAAAGTATACTCATAACATTCCAGAGTACTCACCTGCCTAAAATCTCTAAAAGCTCTCCGACTCCGTTAAACTGTTCCGTTTCATAAATAAACCTGGAACAAGCACTAGAACACATTGAACATAGGATAGGGAATGATAACATACTCAATGCTACGAGTTAAGCAGACAATTTCTTTAACAAATCTCATTTAAAACTCATTTTTATAAAATTTTAAAATACATACAGATTTGTAAATAATAATAATATAAATACATGTATGATGTAATGATAATGTGAATAATTATGTGCCAATTCCACAATAAAAACAGTACCAATTGTTACCCCCATCGATATATCAGCATGTACTCACTTTCCCTGAATCATGTGTGCATAACTTAGGCATTGAGTATATACGGTACCAACAAGAAACATGTTAAAAACAGCATGCATCTCGTCTGATTAACAAATAAATAAAACAGATCATAATTTTCCATATACATATGCAGTTGACCCCCGTATAACCGGACTTCAGATAAACGGTTCCCTTGCTATCCGCACATTTTTTACCGGAAACCAATATTTTCCTATATAAAATGACTCGGATAACCGGAAATTCGGCTTCCGTTTACGGTCGGACATATCCAGGAACCAAATATGTGTTCAGATAACAGGATGATAAAATAATTAAGAACTGCCAATAGTCTTAGCTGATAGTAGATTAGTTGTTTGTTTAGGGACTTGTGCAAGGCAGGCATGTTGTCGAGATCAGTCAAAACGGATTAGACCGACGGCGACATTTAAAAGGGAAAGTATTTTGACAACAACACATTGTTTCACAAAACCTGTTGAGATCCATCAGTGTAATTTCCCTTGGATTAGTTTCCCTTGGATTAGAAGTTGAGTTAACAAAGGAATTGCAAACACCGGTAATCAGTGTCAGTTACACTGGACTCGAAATTGAGTTAATATCATTAAGGCTGCCAACAATAAATAGACTGTCCCGTGTCTTGAATGTTAAAACTGAGCCATGTCTCAACCAGCTGATGATGCGCATGTATACTATATTATGTTATATGATCAATACATGTATGCATAATGGTTACTTTGTGTGATGAAATATATAACTGAAGTTGTATATCTGTGTTTGTCTATTAATTTACATGAAAGTGGGGCAACTCTTGCCAAATTCAGATAACCAGAAATTCAGTTACCTACACTATTTTACCAGGAACGCAACCGTCCGGATAAACAGGGGTCGACTGTACACTGTATCTATATAATAAGAGGTGGCTGTAATAATTAATCTGGTTAAAGAAATAAAATAACTCTTAAGCAATTCAACAAAGAAAAGAACTATGCATGATACAGGATTCTGAGTCACAGTAAACCTAATGTCTCAAATTACACTTCATATCATCATAAAATATTTTTTTACCATCAAAACTTTATTTCAGAGGTCATTTGTTTGAAGAGGCGGTCAAATATGCAAATATGTACTTGGCATTCAAATAGACGCTATTGAGCATAAACAAAAAAATAATTCTATGTGCTAGTAGAGCGTAACAATAGCATGCACCTGCTGATATATCTAATGATCTTATGATAACGTATTGCAACATGTATGAACAATATGTCATAAAAGTTAATTCATTAATACAAGAACTAGTAATTAAAAATGCTACATATGATATGTAGTAATAAATATTAAATATTTCTGAGCTGGGCCCCATTTCACAAAGCAATCGTAGAGAAATGAGAGCCGTAACTCTTACATGTTTATACAACGTTATGACTTTTATAGTGCTACTACTGTTCTGTTGAACAGGTCTGCTTTGCGAGACTATAAGCCCTCTCTTAGTGATCTCTTACATATGGCGACTGGGCAGAAGTCTCGTAGTGGAAATTAGAGCTTTGAGAAACAATACCTAGGTAATCCAAGATAAAAAACCAACAACAAAATAACATTTAACCGAAAATAGTGTAATCTTCTTCTATCATTGACTTACAAAATTCTGTACCATAATAAATTTAACAAAAACTCGAAATCAAAACATAATAATTCTTTCCAGCAGATCGCTGTATTTAGGAGATAAACAGTTTCTATTGCAAATTTTCAGAGAGCTTATCGTCGTTAATCCAGTTGGGAATTCATTTAATACCGACGGCGTCAGCTGGAGGCGTTAAATGGAAAATTCCCACCTGGTTAAACGACGATAACCTCTCTGAAAATTTGCAATAGGAACCGTTTATCGAAATTGTACCATAATCGATTACTTCGTTAATTTTAAACCGAACTATTTTGTCGGACGAATTATAGCTGCAACACGGCATTCATATCACATTTTCAGATACAATTACTAGTATATGCATGTATACATGTTATTAAGGTATACATATCGAATGCATCATTAGAATACGATACTTAAGGTATGCATAGGCTAGCCTATCACATGTTTATGTTTAAAGGTATTTATTAATGTTTATTTTTAAAGGTATATATTAATGTACATTTTTATATGTATTAATGTTATAGTTGTTTCATTATTTGAATACCTATATATAGTTTAGCAATACTGTCCGAAAGTATAAAGGCACAATTGCTAAACATGCTAAAGCAGAACAACACATTTAACTTGTAACTCCCTGTTCTGTTGGACATCGAGTACAAAGCATGCTAAGCAGTGTTAAGCGGCAGGCTCATGAGGCTAAGCGATGTTAAGAAGCAGGCTCATGGAGCTAAGAAGTGTTAAGAATGCGTGCAAGAATTGCCCCTTTGCACATCTATGAGAGGATAACAGCATTGAGGAATGTTATTTGTGTGTCTGCGTCGCTGACGTACACGTGTAACAGAAGCAAGTTGATGTACTTGTATTTGCTCTCTCCAATCCCCAATGCTATTGTTTGATGTCGCATCCCCTCGTCTGCTGTCTTTGTTTAATATAGGACCCTCACGTTAATTGGGGTGGATGCTGCGTTTTGGATACCCATGGTCCGTACGCGAACAGTACAATAAAGGTTTTCAAACGGTTCTATCTTCCCTTAGGAATAGTCTTTTTGTATCTATCTTGGTTTCTCTTTTAATGTACATACATCGATTGAGTTATATTATATTACCTTATAATTACCAACCTTCACGAACAAACTCAATATGGAGTCAGTCGTCACTTCTAAACGGCGTTACTTAGTCTTTTTAGACGTTTCTGAATTGACTTCTAGTCCCGTCGCCCAAATGCACCCGGAATTTGATTGAAATGTGGTATATAGTACTGCAAGTTGTCCTTGGACTTGAATGGGTTCGTGTAGTACACTATCAAGAGTAGTCTCTGTTATCAATGGTGCCTTCACGTGGTTTGAATACACTTGAAAAAAACCCAAGATCTGCCGCAAAAGAATGCGTACAGTACAAATGACGGAAGCAAATGAAGAGTATTTAAGCTAGGAATTAATCACAGATTACATTACAAACTGAAGGTTCCGGCATAAAAAGACACCTCTTCGATAGGAACATTTTTCTCCTCCCGATTGGATTACATTTGCCATTAAGTTTTAATTTCTTGGACTCCATGAAAGAGTGAGAAAAAAATGCGAGTTAATTTGTCAGTTATCGTTGGTGTTGGACTTATTTTAATAGCCTCCACTCCCGGTGTTGAACCATGGTGCAGGAAGTCCAAACATTGTCGAGACTGTCAAATAAGGACTTACCGCTGGATTAGGCAAGGAAGTAGAGACTGTTCTACGTATTATTACTGTGTGAATGGAGAAATATGGAGGAATATGCGATGCAGTGGACATCAAGTTTATTCTCAGTTGGCTCAGAGATGTGTGCAGCAAAATGACCCAGCCAACGACTGTCCTTACCAGAACCAGATATCTCCGCAGTGGACGAAACCGCAGGTTCCTTGGTGGACTTCGAAACCCGCTAAAAGACCATCCACCCGCCCACCACGGACACGACCACCACGGACACGACCACCACCACGGACACGACCACCACCCACTAGACCACCGCAAGGTAAGACCACCGCCACTAGACCACCACAAGGTAAGGCCAACGTCCACCATGAGCTAAGACCACGGCCCACCATAGACAACCACAAGGTAAGACCACCGACAACTGTACTAGGTACGACCACCACACACTAGACAACCACAAGGTACGACCACCACTACTACTAGACCACCACGCGGTAAGACTACCACCACCTAGACCACCACAAGGCAAGATCACCATCCTTTAGACCATACAATAAATCAGATGAAGGTTCCATACTTTGCCTAATTACTACTGACCAGTATATTCTGTCTGTTGAACGTAACCTGAGGTTTTATACTTTACAATGTTTTATTTCGACTACAGTAAAAATCAATTTGACCACGAAAGAACAACCGGACTATAATCAGTGCGTAATACAACTTATTGTTTGAACTGTAATAACTTGTTTTATAAAGATTCCAGCTTATACCATCCACCTCAATGGTAAAACAATAAATATTTAAAGTTATTGTAAGTATGTCTTCGGTATTGTAAGTATGACGGTGCCAGCTTGTAACAGCCTACACCACAACACATAATTAACATACTGTAAAAAGTAAAGTCCATATTATTAATTACGCGGGCGCCAATTACGCGCATAGTAATTTGACATACTAGTATTCTATTCGCTGGAATTAAATAATAAGTCGGTATATAATATACGTGTTTTACCGTAAATGACAGACATATGAAATTGTACAATGTCGTATATTATTAATAAGATATGTATTTTAAAAGTATACTGTTCTCTTCACGTACATTATTCTGTGTAAAAACATAGACAGTCAGATATAAGAGAGGTGGAGAAAAAACGTATCCCTGAAACCAAATACTTTCCGTTCCAGGCTAAATGAAATTCGCTCGAAAACTTTCGTAATGTTAGTTTTGTAAAGATCACGTCGCCAACAGGCATGGTAATATAGCATTGTCTAAATTGTTCACCGTTTAAAAAGGAACATCTGTTTGATTATTTTCCAGGATCACTAATTAAATGTACATCTTGCACATTGCATGCACGTTTACTCACATGCGTGTGTACATAATGTTTGTGATGCTTGTGTATACAAATATGCGTACTACATGTATGTTTGTATATTACGTCACCACAAATTGAGGTTGTGAAGGTAAATAGATATACTTTAATTGTGGCAAAAGGTTAGTCATTCTAAAAAAGTGATTTCAAATTAAATAGAGAAAGTGCAATATATATATATATCTATATGCATGAAATAAGCATACAAACATAATATTCTCTTTTCTTTCTTTAACTCTTTCTTTCGTTTCTCTCTCTCTCTCTCTCTCTCTCTCTCTCTCTCTCTCTCTCTCTCTCTCTCTCTCTCTCTCACACACACACACACACACACACACACACACTCGCCCTCTCACACATTTTTGTCCATGTATTTCCAGTCTACGACAGCTGCGGCATAAAGAGTTCCCCCAACATCATAGGGGGTCGCGAGGCCACCAGCGGCGAGTGGCCGTGGCAAGTTTCCCTCCAATACAGGAACAGTCGCATGGGATCGCTGTACCACACGTGTGGGGCCGTACTGGTGGACAGCAGGTGGGTGCTGACCGCGGCCCACTGTGTCATCAGGTCAGTGGTTCACTCTGTGGAATGTCTATATTGGTTCACGACAGTATATGTAGTTGTAGACTTCGTGGACATAGCAGTTGTAGAAATAGTAGCAGCAATATGATAGGAACAGCATCAGAAGCAGAGTCAGTGGGAGGAAGAGGAGGAGGAGGATGAAAAAAATGAAAAATGGGAGAATGAATAACATATAATATTAGAATACTATAGTCTGCAGTTGAAGAAGTAGCAATAGAAGTAGCAGAAGCAGTAGGTTGAGGATCAGACGCAATAGTATCAGGCAATTATAGCAATAGAAGCAGGAAGGGGGGGGGGGGGGGATATAGCAGCCGCAGCAGAAGTTGTGGAAATAGCAAAAAGAATTATAGACCTAGTAGAAGCTAGAGGGAGTAGCTAGGCATACTGTATATAGCAGCAGCAGCAGCAGCAGCAGCAGTAGCAGCAGCAGCAGCAGTAGTAGTAGTATTAGTACTGTAGTAGTAGCAGCAGCAGAAGAAGAAGAAGATATTGATGAAAACGAAGGAGTAGAATTAGAAACAACAGCAGTAGCAACAGAAGAAACTTGAATAGAACTAGCAACTACAACTATATAATAGTGTTCATTGTTATTGACTCAATATTACAAGACATTATTGTTGACGAGTGCAGCCGCCGCTTAGTTCATATATCTGGCAATACAAACGTTATATAGATAAATGGATGTTTCAGGAGATATGCCGGGCTAATGAGAGCAGTGGTCGGGGCGCACAACCTGATGAAACCAAACCAATATCAAATGAAGCTAGGGGTCCAGTCTATACACATGGTACGTCAGCTGGCCAGAAGACATTAGACGTATAGGCCCTTCAGAGTGTTCATGCAAAAGACGACCACTAATATTGCACCTTATTTCAATCCAAAGTTGCACCCTTGTTTCAAGGATATTTCCTAAGTTTGCTTAATTAACGTGTAGACCTACCTAATCCCTTTCTATGTTTAAACACACAACGTTATGCCTAAGTACGTCGCGTCCTTTATCCATATTTACCGATGAATAATGTTACTCATGACGCATGCCCTCTCTCCAGCACGAAGGATACGAGAACACCGGAAGCTACCCGAACGACATCGCTCTCCTGAAGCTG
>JAUTBQ010157483.1:0-13123 GCA_032361185.1 Lepetodrilus ovalis | reverse complement strand
TGCCCTAAACTGACAAGTCGTGATGTTAGTGAAAGATTCTAGAAAGCGACTATAAACCCCATTACAAAAAAAAGAAATAAGGATAGTAAATCGTAAAAGATGTTATGAAGCATAAAACTTTAACTGGTTTCTCTTGAGACGTTTACATATAGTCAACTAATATTTTTTAAAGAGTATTCTGTAGATGTAGGCATACGGATGAACTCGTTAATATTTTATGACGCTAATAGGTCGCTCATCCACCAGATGCTAAAGTTTAATCATGCTAACATTGTGATTTACAGTATTCAATGTTATGGTTCTGGCCATAACTATTATGTTTGTTTTATGAATGAGAAAGCTTTGCTGGTGGGTAGTGCCAATAAATAAATGTTGCAGAATTAAAGCAGACCAATAGATGATATTTCGCATAAAATTGATCTCTGTCCAAAAATGTGCTCAAGCACACTCGAGCAATGTTGAATTTGAGTGCCGGTAATTGCCAATTTTATTATTATTCTAATTAAATGTTATTTCTGTTGTATTTGTACCAAACACATTTTGAAACATACTTTTATAAAAAAAAAATCTTTTTTTTTCTCCAGGCTGTTGCTTTGGATCCAAACTTCCTGGATGCGTACATCAACCTGGGAAATGTCCTGAAAGAAGCCCGAATATTTGATAGGGCAGTAGCTGCCTATCTGCGCGCATTGAATCTCAGTCCCAACCATGCGGTTGTCCATGGCAACTTGGCATGTGTATACTATGAACAGGGGTTAGTATAAAAAGTATTAGATTTTTTGGGTATCGCCCATTTGGGATAGTTTGAAAAAGGTTAATTTTACTTTTTTTCCATCATTAACGTTTAGTGTATTGCTGATTTCATCAGTGTGCTGTCATCTAATTTGAAAGTAAATTTTTCCCTCCTATCATCAAAATTCATGTATTAAATAAAGTATAAATACTAAAAAGCTTTATGCTAGTGAAAGTGTTCTTGGTATGAATTGTTGCAAATGGGTGAAAAACTCCTGCAACAAAGTTGAACGCCATTATCACTCACTCACTTGATGTGAGATTGTATACGGGTTAGTCTTCATTTGGACTTGTTTGTTTCAGACTTATTGACCTGGCTATCGACACATACAAGAGAGCTATTGAACTGCAGCCTAACTTTCCAGATGCCTACTGTAATCTTGCCAACGCACTCAAGGAGAAAATACAGGTGTGTGAAAATATTGAAAATGTTTGCTGAAAGCATCACACAGTGTTGAATACATACCAGGCTGGAGGTTACTAAATGTTTTTAATCAAGTAAGATTTAATTTTCACGTTAAATTTTATATGGGGATTTGTGAACAAAACTGAGTTGAGCATGTAGTCACACTCAAGATTTCATAAGCTCTGAGCCTGTCCCTTTGTCTCTTCTAGACAGGTAGTGAATTTTTCTTCAGTTTTTGATGAGTATTGTGATGGTATTGAGAGACTACGATGACTGTACAGGTAAAGGAGGCGGAGGAATGCTACAACACGGCTCTACAGCTGTGTCCCACACACGCAGACTCCCTCAACAACCTGGCCAACATCAAGCGAGAGCAGGGCAACACAGAGGAGGCTGTCAAGCTGTATCTCAAGGCACTCGAGGTACGTACCAACTCCCAGAACGATTCATCTCGGGTGCCCATATTGCATCAATCCAGAGACATTTCTAGACTGAGCTTGTCAGGCTGTATTAGATTGCATTGGCTATAAAGTGGTTAGAGCCGTCATCATTTGTGTGGTACTCACTTCTCTAGTAGGTCAATTTGTAGTTGTCGCCTGTGGGTGAAATGTTCCAGCTGTGACGTAAAGCAATAATTCAATCAAATCAAACCCTTCTTTAATCTTTCAGTCTACATCCAGCATGGTCGTGTATGGGTCAAATAGTTCCACTGCGACAATTAAAAAAAAAATCGATAATCGATCAATACAACCAGCATGATGTTCTGTTTTTTAGCTTGACTTAACATTTTTATGATGTTTTGACACAGGTGTATCCCGAGTTTGCGGTCGCTCATTCCAACCTGGCCAGTGTGTTACAACAACAAGGCAAGCTACACGAAGCTCTCATGCATTACAAAGAGGCTATCAGGTGAGTAGCTGCCTTTTTAGTGTAACGTATATTGTAATAACTATTACATAGATAATGATACAGGTTATCAGGGATTACAGCTTCTCTTTCTTGATTGAAATTAATGTTGTACGTTCCGATGCTTTAATGAGGGACTTTCAAAAATTATTTCAAAGCAGAGATCTGTAGCTCCAAATGACAAGTAGGTTATTGTTTGTATTGTCCATAAAGCATTTTAATGAAAATATTGGTAGTTCATTAAAACACAAGAGATGACCTTGATCTCAGTGAGACGATTGTACACTTTTAGGATATCGCCCACGTTCGCCGATGCCTACTCCAACATGGGCAACACGCTGAAGGAGATGCAGGATATCCAGGGGGCGCTGCAGTGCTACACGCGCGCCATCCAGATCAACCCGGCCTTCGCCGACGCCCACAGCAACCTGGCCTCCATCCACAAGGACTCTGGCAACATCCCCGAGGCCATCGCCTCCTACAGGACCGCGCTGAAGCTCAAGCCAGACTTCCCCGACGCCTACTGTAACCTCGCTCACTGTCTGCAGGTATGACCACTGTCTGTAGACATGTTCACTGTGTTCCGGTAATCTCGTGTAATCTCGTTCACTGTCTTCCGGTAATTTCCGGTAATCTCGTTCACTGTCTTCCGGTAATCTTGCTCACTTTATGTGGGTAATCTCGATCACTGTCTAGGGGTAATATCTTGGTCTTTGTCTGTGGGTAATCTCGGGTCCATTTATAGACATGGTCACTGTCTGCGGGTAATCTCGGGTCATTTATAGACATGGTCACTGTCTGCGGGTAATCTCGGGTCATTGTCTGCAGGTAATCTTGCTCACTGTCTGTGGGTAATCCCACTCACTCGTCTGCAGGTATGATAATTTTGCCAACTGGTTCATAAAAGATTCTCCACCATAGAGCAGACTATATATATGTTGCAGTTCACTTCCGGTTTATTGCCTATTTCTGTAGGATCTAGATGGGTGTAGAAACTGACTGATCTAACACAGAGCACATCTATATGGTGCTATTTGTTTCAGATCGTGTGTGACTGGACGGACTACAACAGCCGGATGAAGCGCCTGGTGCAGATAGTGCAGGACCAGCTGGAGAAGAACCGCCTGCCCTCGGTGCACCCGCACCACAGCATGCTGTACCCGCTGTCCCACTCCATGAGGAAGGCCATCGCTGCCCGACACGCCAGCCTCTGTCTGGAGAAGGTCAGTCGCTATGGCAACAGTAGCCGTGACCACTATGTGTGGATCTTGGCTGTGTAGTCTCAACTAGATAGTTGGTGTTTTATTGAAAGTGGCGTGGAGTGGCACTACAGTTATCATCTTTGGTCTGTCAGTACCAGCCGGTGCTCGCAGGTTTACTGCAACATTCAGCACTACGGATGTTGCGGGTTTCCACCTGCCCTAAACTGACAAGTCGTGATGTTAGTGAAAGATTCTAGAAAGCGACTAATAAACCCCATTACAAAAACAAACAATATTGCAATCAAAGACAATCTTGCCACTTTAAAAACTTTACATTGGTTAATATTAAGAACAACTGATGTGCATTTTTCTTCCCCAGGTGTGAAGGGATTGGTGAGAGATATGAACAACAACCCAGTACATGGAGTGAAGATACATGTTGATGGGAGGGATGAAATTAAATATAAATCTACCAAGGACGGTGAATACTGGAGGCTGCTGCTACCTGGGGATTATACCATCATAGTAAGTGGAGGTTTTGTTAAAGCGCAAGGCCATAATGAATTAAATGTATTCTTTTATCAACAAACAAAGGGGTCCGTTGCTCTGAACAATTGTAGCCTATAATAGTTGTAAGTCAAAATTTTGGAACCCTTGACAAGTGCAAGTCCATTGCATAGTACGCTTTTACCGCTACAATACTTGAAAGTATGCCTAGCTAAAGCTATTGTAGCAATAAAAGTGATCCGTAATCTTTCATTTGTGGGTTATTGTTTATTACTGTATAGAGACAGATATTTATAGCACCTATAGCTGTTATGATTTATTTTATTATTCTTTGTTAAATTAAATATATCTTTATTAAATAATTGCACAATCTCTCTTTTATAGTTTGAATTAACTGGTTTTACGACTGTAAGGAAGAAGGTGAAGATTGTTGAAGGGGAGGTAACACTACTTGACGTTCAGCTACCAGAGCTTTCAACAGGGGCAGCCGGTTGTGTTCAATGTTGTTATCTGTGGATGTTTGGCTGTATTATCAATGCCTTGTATTTTAGTCTCAACAATTAAACAACAAATAAATAAATATTGCAGTAAATCCTTAATATTGAATTATATGAGCTACTCAAGCTGGAGGCTGTTGATTAATATACATACATTACACCATATGTCATAAGCCAACACAAAACAATTCCCACATTATTGTACCATCTTCCTCTCAGAGTGTTCAAACCAGTCCTACACTGAACACTTTCAAGACTAATCTCAAGACATATTTAATTAAGACAGTCTATATAACTAGACTATTCTTTCAGCTGTTAGTGCTTCAAGCATGCATTGGCATGAAGTCATGCGCTTTATAAAAGGACTATTATTATTATTATTATCTTTTATGAACTGCAAAATAGGCCTACTGTTGATACATACATTTAATTCATTTAAGGATTGACTGTCATTTCTTTCACGTTCATCGAGGTATGAACATAAAAACCGATGTGCATGAAGCGGTTCATACAAAAGTTTGCACACCAGTTTTTATGTTCTTACCTCAATGAATGTAATAAAAATTACAGTCAATTCTTATTAGTAAATAATTCAATAAAAGGAATGGGAATCCTTTGATTTAAGCGTCTTGCATGATGCATTTAGTCAACATTTTCGGAGCAGCGCATTAATATTTTCAACATTCTTTTGCCGACGTCAAATATAGATGACGTCATTTATACGTGATGTAACAACGCCAACTAAGAAAATTTAATTCATCAAAGTATGAATGCAATGTTTTGGGGTGACGTGGACCAATCAAATTGGCGGATTGACAATAGATTTATTTATTGTCATATCATCATATTGTGTTTATCATATTGAATTTGTCATATTGCATTCATAAGTGATTAAGAAGTATGAAAACTAATACAACTCTAAATAGATATACCGGTACATGATCTACGGTATATAGTTTTTATGAGTGCGAAAGGGTTGTAATTATATATACTATAGCTAGAATATGTTGTTTCATTACAAAAACATGAAACATGGCTAGCCATTACAGCATATATACATGGAATGAATAGATGCAACAAATATTGCTTAATTTACAAAATGTATGCAATTTTTGTTGTTCAATGTGTGTGAGGTCGTGAATGCTGTCAGTAGGACAGAGAGATATTACTCGGAGCTCGGACGTTCTGTGATTACTGTGTCAGGCAGGACAATGTTCCGCCGATCCGTGGAAATCCACCGATGTATTTCTTCATGAGACTTTATTTACACTGGATGGAGGCCAGATTTGGGCTTGTTTTCATCTGAGATCTAAACTGTCTGTTACTATGCCTGCTGTATTCTGTGATGCTCAAATTTCTCAGTTCACAACCAGAAAAATGCAAAAGATATTGTTTATTTTATCAAATGTATGCAATTTTGTTATTCAGAAATGTTGCAGAATAACTTTAAGTGGAAAATATTTCTATAAAATGTGTTTTATATTCCTAAGTAAATACATATGTAGTGATATTCTATTATAACACTGGATGTTTTTAAAAAATTCATTTTGGAACACATTTCATGGCCTAAATGAAGTTTTGAACATATTTTATAGCAATTGTTTCCTATTCATGTGCTTGATATTTACATATTTTATGTGAGCTTCAATGGACATGCATGAAGTAAAACGTGGGGAAATGTATCTTATAAGTACATGTACCAGTAAATGGCAGTATATGTAAAATATATGTCTATGAATGAATTATCGTTTATATACCGTAGTTGGCCTGCATTTCATGAAATGGTTGTATTGTAGTCTTTGCCCAAATCAGTCTGCATATCATGTTTTACCTCCATTTACTACAGGACTAGTATGTACTGGTATGTTTCTATTTAATAATGTTGAAAGGTTAAGTTTATGTTTTGATATTTGATAGTCAATGCTTGATGTTATTGTGGCAGAAATGCACCTCATTAACTATATAAGTTTATGCATGTAGAGTCTAGTTATTCTGTCTCAAATGAATCATTTCAAAAGCTGACAGCAGATTAACCCTATTCCTGTCATTAAAATGATTAAAATACTTTAGCAGGGAGTATACAGAATTATGCAGATCAAAACCCACTCTATTCTGCCTTATATAAGTTTTGTTGTTGTGATTTCTTGAATTCTAATATTTTATTCCATGTCCTACTAAACAATTGTGAATCCAGTTAACATGATATAAGACTAATATTACAGTAAGCCAGTCCTTTCATGTTTATTGCAGATGTTGTCGGTTCCTGCTCTAAACTCGCTAAAAGAATCTTGAAAGTGGCTCTAAATCCAAATTTAAAAAAAAAAAAATCTTTTTAAGATAAAAAGTAAAGTAATATTCAAATTATGATACTTTCTCTTTTATCAAAACTCAATCTGCCTTCAAACTAACCCACAAGGAAATTTGGTTATCTATGCAGATCATGTTATGCAAGCAATGTTATAGATACTGTACATTTAAATTATATACATGTTTATTCTTATTTTGCATTTTGTTTACTGATGTTGACATAATTGGCTCTATGTACAATATTGCTACAATGTGTATTAATCAGATATGTTACTTCTATTTCAGATATATTTACAAAATATCAGGCCCCCAAATTATGAAATATTTTGGAGCATGATTTCATGATCGACTCAAAGCTTTGTTGAGCATAATATTGTACTCAAAAACGTTTCCTAACCTCAGGCCAAGCAAGTAGATCTAGTAAACTTACAATGTTTGTACCTGGTTATCTATATGTTGTTCATATCTGAACAGACACTGTACTAGTATTCTTTATTTATGTTAAGGTAAGTCTTATTGACAAGAAGATAGCCATGATGGAATGATTTTAAAAGCAGATATATGGTCGTTTTGGATGGAACTGTAACTACAAATAAATCTGTTTAACATTTAAATGAAATATTTTGCATTTAACATTGACCATTTTTGCAAATAGTCGGAGTTGTTGCTATTTTGTTTCTTTCCTTTTTTTTGTGTGTGTTTTTTTAAAAAGAATTTATTACCTAACCATTTTTTCAACAAGAGTATATTTATTCCTATGTCCTGCTCAAATATTTGTCATCAAAATGTATTTGATTAATGTACTGTTAATCTGGCCTGACCCACGAAGTGGTCGTACCGTAGTAGGGGCGTAAATCGTGACGTACGCCTTGGTTTTGCTATTGCTATGCGCTACGTCTATATAGAAGGTAATGACATACGCCTAGGTTTACGCCCAGACTGTAGAATGGCACGTGAGAAGGTCACGTGAGATGTAGTTTGGGATGTAGATCTGTGGCTAAATGTGATAATTGTAACGAAAAGTTTATTATTTGCACATATCAATGAGGCAGAGAAAATATCTGGAGAAAATTGCAATGATCTCGGACATTGTGAATGATTATGCACTGTATCCGCTAAATGTGATCTCTGATTATAAATGTCTGGTGCGGTATCCTATAAACGCCTTAGTTTTTTTTTAATTGACTCGTCATTAAAAGAAAACCTTAGTTTTCAACATATTTTGACTATTTTTTTCTGTATTTGGGTTAGTCAAACTTATTGATTAATCGAAACAACATCTAGAACTGCTGACTACCTGTAAACCAAATACAGAAAACTTAGTCCAAATATGTTACAAAGTTATTGTTTATGAACTAAGCTGTTTTTAGGATACTTCCCCTGATGTATATAACATACATGTACAGTGTACTCTGTCAATATCGGCATCTCTATACTCCGCCAATCTGCGTCGACCGGCACAATTTCAAAGTCCCTACCAACGACAGTGCACCCTTGATAACAGTAATCCGGCACTCTTTTAAATCCGGCATATTATCTTGGTCCCAACGAGTGCCGATTTAGACAGAGTACCCTGTATATGATAGTTTATTGATACGTAAAAATAATAACTGATTTTTCAAAGTGATATATTACATGTACCTTGAAATACTGTATCATTTATATGATAAAATCTTGAGTTTATTCGTTTGTTGTTTTCTTTGTTTTTGTTGTTGTTGTGGTGGTGGTGGTGGTGGTGGTGGTAGTGGTGGTTGTTAACCATCCTTCTATTACTGAGGTTTTAATGTCAAGGATTCTTTGGAAACCAGTACGCATCTGCATGTATCCTTATATAAAGATATCCGATGTTCCACTACACAGGTATTGTTAAGATGTACACGTACTATCCATGCAAGCACTAATACTGGTAAGTATATTCAAGTTATTCAACACATCTATAACAATATATGAGTCTATTTACCTCGAAGTTACCGTATTATTGGTTATGTCATTCATTTCTGACACGTCATGTCGCATACCATTGGAGCCGCGTAGTGTAAAACCTTCAGTATATATTTTAGTATGCCATGGCATTTAGCTTCACTACACCGTGTCCTCCCACACCACACTATTGGTTTCGATAAATATCTGTCGACTTTGATTGGCAATATAGTAGCGATTTCTTTGATCAGCAAATCAAAGACGTTTCATAAAATCATATCAGATATGACGCTCAACAATAGAATCAGACGTGTGACCGATCAGTGTGGTGTGGAAATCGATGGTCGGCTGATTGAAGAACTTATTCTTTCATTGTCCAAACAGTACTGCTCTTAATAGAAGGCCCTTTACAGCAAAATTGTTGTTATTGAATATCTGATTTCTCGTTTATTGTGCACTTTGTAGGTTAGTCTTTCGCTGATCTAACCAAATCGCCACTATATGAAGCTGAAAAGTTGTCTCGACGGGTTCATTGTAGTTATACGTCACATGCATTTATTAAGTTTGTCAGTACTCGTAGTAGCTCAGAAATGTTGACCCCTCCCCCCCCCCCCTGATCACATGATTGGAAGGTATTCAATGAAGAGATTATCAATATCTGAACCGTGGATGTTTGTATGATGAGATAGGCCGACACAATCGTTAAGACTTTTATAGACGTTTGAATTTTAAATTAACAAAAAACAATTTTACCTAGCTAAGAAGTCCTTGTCAAAGACTATTCATGCCAATTTTTCAAAACAAATGTAAATTAAATCATTAAAAGGTGAACAATTGCCACGAAACAGTTTTTTTTAATGATAACTATACGGAGTAGGTTCGTAGATTGTGTGCCTTTAAGAGCACTTTGTTCCATAAAATCACGACAAAAGGTTAGGTGTCCTGTTACGTGTCCGGGACAGTCGACCATCTGCATCTCGGAATCGACATTTTATATATTTGGCTATTAGATTTTATTATTAGATTTACTCAAGCTTCAAAGCCGGTTTTAGCAGCTAGGTTGGTACCATATTTCCAATGATTTTACGATTATATAATAAAAATCGTAGGCCAATGTGTGATGATGTAGTCTATATATGGACTGAACAAATTATAATGTAAAGATGTAATAATGTATGTCTCTGCATGTCCAAATGAAGACGAAGCCTATATATGTCGGAAGAAATATTGTGCCGAAGGAGACAGATTAGCCCATACTATACACTTGAATAAACTGGCGCACATTTTGTAAGAAAACTCAGATTTGCGGACCAATGCACTGACTAAACAACCGGAACGCTTTTCCCATAGATCAATTTGTTTTCCTCCAAGCTCCCCCTACAAAGTTACTGGTCGCCATGACTCGAAGCTAGCAACAAGCAGACGACGCTGCGGACACTTCCTGAACAGACGACACTTGCGGACACTTCCGCAGCGGACGACACTCTCTCCGTCATGGGACATCGATGACTACTTACTTGTTTCAGGTAGGCCTATGTTACAGCATTTAACAGCAGCATCAAAGTGATGCACTTAGTATGGTCATCTCATCGTGTCAAACTGAATGGACTGTTCAAAATATATTTAGGTATTGGCAGCAAAAATATATAGGTGTCCTGTTCCAGGATCATAACAACATCATAACAACATCAGCAGAATCCCGATAGGACACTTTTACCGAGTGTCTTGGTTTATTTATTAACGTCCATGTTATGTGTACTGTCCCGGACACATAACAGGACACCCAACCTTTTGTCGTGATTTTATAGAACAAAGTGCTCTTAAAGGCACACAATCACATATGGTTGACCTACATGATGGACAAACGAATTTTTATTTGAGACTACTTACGCTTGAGTTGTCCACGCAAAAGTTGTTATTTAATTATGTACTTATTCACCAACACTCGATATATTTAACAAAAATTTCATATTTTATATACGTTTATATATTTTATATGAATTAATGCGACGGACTATTAATTATCTTACCTTGGATGCATCAGTTGATTTGTGAAGGAATTCTAAGAAATCGAGTCCTACCACTTTGAATTCCAGGAAAGTGTAGACCAGTTATGCCCCTTTGTATGCATATACATGGGTAAACGAAAATAGAGTCCTACTGATTAAATAACGCTATTAAAAAAAAAACATTATCGCGGTACATTTTTTAACATTTAGCGACTAGATGGAAATGTTTTTGGAAGTATAAACATGATGTTAGGTATATCAAGTGAATGTACTTTGCAGTTGTGGCTAAGAACTAGTCCAGAACAGCCATACGTATCTGTGTTATTTATGCCTTTAAACTATGGCTGCAACGAAATAATGAATTCCGAAGTATATCGTCCATATACAGACATGAAATCAGGCGCAATAATGATATATTCGTGGATTAACAGCACTGTCATTTCATCCGATGTTCTGTAAGGAGTGGCACTATCGCGTCAACAAATGGCTTTAAACCGTGTTCCACTCACATGTTAGAACAAAACTGTGATTGTGTGCGAACGAACATTAACGACTTATTTCTAACGTGTTGACACCATCTGCCATTGTTCAGATAACTTAATGGTGTAATGTATACAGTGGGTGGTTCTATGTCGACATGCAATAAGGTATATAACATGTTCGTGTTATCTACTACACGCATTGCTATATATGCACGCATATATAAAACCATTTTACTCTGGTGTTGGTTCAATTTGAATGCGTGTTTACTACTACGGCTGGCATAGTGCTTTATAATGCAAAGAAAAGCTAACGTAAATATAATTCAACGTTTAAGCCTCCACATTGATTTCAACATATTTTATTGACAAAAGTTCAAAAGGACATAAGTATACCTGTTTAACATGGAAATGTACCCAACCCAAAAAGGCCAACATATACGAACTCTCATGACTCTGGCCCAACTGTTGATACTCAACGTAGATTCTACCAGTTATTACTTTCAGCATATTATACCAGTATTGCAATTATTTATAGGAAATTTTCTGTTGTCATAAATTAGAGAAATTTAGTGTTACGTTTAACTTCAAACGCGATAATTCCTGCGTTTTACTTTAAATAATTGTGTTGATCAAATGATATTATTCTAACTTGCACTTTAACGTGAGCAAGCCTGCCAAATGCCATGTGATCACCAACATCATGTGAAGTAATACGCAGCAATTATCGCGTTGAATGTTGGAAAACTGAAGTTCTCTAATATACTAATTCATAGGCTATTATGTCCTACTTTTACCCAAATTGTTTGTTAATAGAGGTCTACAAGTCAATTAATTATATATGACATACCTGAAAATGCATTACTGCCATTCTATTGATACTTATATTCCATAATGTTCTAACCATTGTACTGGAGAAGAAACAGACATCATTTACGTAAAGCCATTATTAGACCATAAGCAACATATCAAGAATAACAAATCAGCCCATATGAGTTGAATGGGTATTATTGGATTGCTTATTGATGTATTAACGCTTGATTGCCGGAAACATTCATTTTCTCCTTACAACACTACTTTGTAAATTGTTGTAAAACTCTGCCGTATTTATGTGTGGATATATTGAAAGAAGTACTACCATTGGCGGTCGGAACATATACATACTATAACATGTACTTTTAAGATTAGACAATGTAAACTGAACTAGATTCATAATATACGGAAGGGAATAGTTTGGCATATCTAAACTGTTCTTGAAGCTCTCGTATCCACTACGAAACCATATAGCGCTCTCGTACCTGAGGGGAAATAGATAAATACTATAGAGCATAATGCTCTCGGAGTGCCGACGAGAGCTTCTTGAAAGGGAACAAAGCTGGTATGAAGCGTGCGTGGACATCTTACCCGTGTCACATTACAATTAACAGTTGTGGGAAGGTTGAACAGTTTAACATAATTGAAATTGTCAAGCATAATTTATAATCGGTTTATCTTACATTGTTAAACATATAACGAACAAATAATTCGCTGTTCAATTCTAAGCATATCAGTTTCGTATCAAAATGTGTTCACCATGATTAACGAGCAATCACTATTTACACCTAATGAAGTCTCACATTAAACTGTAAGTCAATTGCACGCATAATTTAATGGCATCGAACCACAGACAACCTTTATACATGTAGAAAGTCGTTTAGTTGTTCACTTCGTTTCCTTACTACCGTCGACTTCAGAAACAATCATTAGGTAAAGAGGTATGATATCGTGCTCGGTAGTCACCACGGTGTTATATATGGCCGGTGTGACTACAGCAATATCACTTAACGATTTATTATCGATCATTGCGTGAAAAGAGACTGTATATCTTGGTTACAGTTGTTCGTGGAGCAAGGAACAAAGTGGTCCTTCTCACAACCAGCTTATTCGTGGAATGTGTGTTGTGGGGATTGGGTGCATTCTGGAAAGAGATATACATATTCTGGTGTCCATATTGTACGATTAAGACGATACCTAATATGATAGTATTTAGAAAATATGACACGGTATTGAAAAGTGATGGCACTCCATCTCACTCCTCCCCCCACCAACCTCCCCCCCC
>JAUTBQ010157472.1:0-13123 GCA_032361185.1 Lepetodrilus ovalis | reverse complement strand
GTAGAATGTCTGTATACTTTAATGAAGTGAATCAGTAATCATGCATGTAGATCCAATATGGCAAACCATTACAATTTTACTGAAAAGGTGTCCTCACTAAAACTATTATAACTTGTTTTCCCCAAGGAGGATCAAAGAGGAGTTTTCACATCTTGTAGAGCATAAAATTGCGCTTCTTTTGGTACGAAATATGGCTTGGTAACAATCTTTTCCCAGTAGGCCTTATTTTGAGCTAGGACGACTGGACTACATGGTCAGATGGCTGTATGCAGTCAGACATAGACTTTATAGTGTCCTCCTTTCAAGGCGATTTTAATATGAAATTATATGTAAGAATTTTGACCAGTGATAATGACTTACATTCAATAACATGGTATTGTCAACTGTATACCATTAATATGTTTAAACATACATTTAATGTAAATCTATTGTGTGATGGATATGTATTTAAAAGACCATATCCAGTCTTGTTATAACTGCCCTTGTGTAATCCCAATCAGGGACTCCAGCCTCTCTAGGCATTGTTTTCCTTGGGCCTCACATGCTGACAGACATATCTGATAATGAGATATCGGATTACGCATGTTTGGGGGAATACGTCTAAGTAAGTTAAGATTGTATTGAAAATATATCAGCAATGTTCCATAGTACATTTGAACCCAAGATTATGAAAACATTTTAGTTTAATTTCATGCTCTGAGTTAAGCACAAATCCCAGGTGTCGTTACATTTGGTCGAATTCCCTATTGGTTAAAATATATCATGATATGAAATTTGAGCTTGAGCATGAAATTGTGCTAAAAAAAAAAGGTTTGACAATCCCAGTTTTATTGATTTCTTTGAGAGAAATGCTCAATTACTGAATTATTCGGCAACTTACAACCATTGGTCAGATACCTTCATCACGAATAATCTGTCTGCGATCTAGAGGCGGTCATCCATCATTCTGCCCCTAACTGTCCACCTGTGACATACAATACCTACCGGACACATAATGTCCCCTCTAGCCCTCCATAGACGTCCAATAACCAAGATGTGTATCTGTACTTGTAAATGGAGAGATTGGAGAACGACAGAACAATCTGTTAATGTTTTAATCCCAACCATGATGAAAGACTTATAAGCCAGACGGCCTTGGGCACCACCGAAGGGCAAAATTTCAGAGCTGGTCGGTTCTTCAGTTGCGACCAGTTTACTGATAAATAGTGATATCCAGCAGTGGCTGTAATTGATTGAAAGTAGGAGGTTGTAGATATGTGCGTGTCAAATTGACAAAGTGATGCATTTCATTGCATCCTGATGGTCATGTGATTGATGTCAAGAAACTGTACAGGGACTGTTAGTATGAATTGCTTGACAAAGCTTTGACCCATGTCAACATGGTCAAGGGGGAAATAAGTACTCATCTTAAAAGTTAGATAATGAACGGAATTGCAATTTAATTAGAGCCTCTATCGGACAAATATACCTTTGAAAGGTGAATTGTATCCACTACTGGTACTCTCATGTCTTTACATGGTTTACATTTATTGTATGTCCATTGTATTTAAATACAGTGTCCCCTCGATATAACGCTGAATTTGGGGTCCATGACATACCCCCAACCTTATAGTACCCGCCTTATACGATAGTACAGGTAAATAAAAAAAAAATAGAAATGGGATCCACATCTGACCCCGCCTTATATCTGAATCCGCTGTGTATCGAACAATGTTATATCGAGGGGACACTGTATGTTGAATTGTCAGGAATCTAAAGTATTGAGTTTCAAGAGTTGCAGAATTGAAAATGTGAATGTGTATAAAATTAGAATTATTTTGTGAATGATGTATAATGTCAAATTTAGTCACACCTAACTGGATTTCGTCTAGTTAGTTATCAGACATTCGGGTGTCTAGCGGCGAAAAAAACCTCTAGTCTCCAGACATGTTATTAATGTAGCAACATCATTATTTATTTTTCCTGGAACAGCTTTTTCTCTCTCAGATTTATGGGGAAAATTAAATGATTTCTTTATTAGAAAGCGAGTGACAAACAAATTTGGCAATTGGAATACGCAAATTTGACACCATAGATGATAGAGGAAAGTTTTTGATAAATATGTTCTGGACTTGGGTGAGTATGCCTGGAAAACCATCATTTAAAGAAACTAAAGCATGAAATAAGCTAGTTATTTATCAAAGACTTATAAGGATAGATAGATAGGTAGATAGATAGATATATCATTTTCAGATTTATTACTCAAATCATTGAAATGTCAGTTATTGTCAGAGAACCAAAATACAGAATGCATATTCACACCTAGTGATTTCATTAGCACCACAATATTAATAGTCAATCATCCTTGGTCTGTCAGTACCAGCAGGTGCTCGCAGGGTTACTGTAACTTTCAGTGCTACAGATGTTGCAGGTTTCCTCATGCCCTAAGAAGACAAGACATGGTCCAAGTTAAAGAATCCTGAATGCAACTCTCAACCCTAATTTAAAATAAATAATTACATTGAAATTAAGAGTCTAATTACAGAATTTATTATTATGAGATGTTTCCTATAGATTATCTACTTACCATTTTTTTTATTAATTTCTTGATGCTATATTTATAATATTATGTACGGTATTTTGTTTAGCATTGATCATGTGTTAATTCATATTGTTAACATTAAAATTGAATATGAAAGTATCTGATGTGAAAACGAGGCAAAGTATTAATTACTTAATCAAAGACAGTAATCTTGCATTAATTTCCATATTATTTTTGGGTGGAACATGCATCCATGCATTTGAATTTTTGAGTGACAGCTGTCACATTCATAACATGTCAATATTGTTACCAATGATTGATTGCCCTGGCAAGCATCTTGACTCAAAATTATAGGCATTGAAATTAAATTATGGATTTCAAAGTTGACAAAATTTCATAATTTATTGAAACTAATCAAGTTTTCATTCAATTTTACACAGAAAGAATATTTGTTAATCAAATATTTCTCCATAATGTCATGCCGGTCTATAAGCAAAGTGTTGTTTTGAGCAACTTACATTTTAACGAGCCATCCTTGTTGTGCCTTAATTAGCGGACGATTAGTTATAAGCAGGGTGTCCTTGTGCTATTATTTCCCCTTGTTTGTCCAATTGTCTTGTGCTCATGTTCTCCCTCTCTCGGCCCCTTTGATCTAGGATTGAATACAGTCAGCCCCCAATCATTGTTAATATAATAATAAAAGTATTGATCAATGAAATATGGTAGCCAATTATTAAATCTGGGATTTTCTTTCAGCTTTTATAATTGTCATAACTGTTACAAAAGCTAAATAAAAAGACAAATCTGTTAAGCCGAAATTTCCAAAGACCCTGCATTGTTCTTCCGGATTCGCGTCTAAGTACGGCAATTTTGTCGAAAATGAATGCAACTCAATAACCATACACGATTCCTCCCCCATCTCAGAATAAAAAAAACTCCTAACCATGATGACGAAAATGACTAGCACAGTGTAGAGTGATTTGTTCGTCATGTCAATTCAATTTGATTTGTCAAGTGACCGACACAATGGATATGAATATTAATTAGGCGAGGGGGTTTTATGCAGATCGGCAGTCTAAGCAAGGAGCATCGTTTGTTAAAACCATCTGTGTCTCTCGTCCCTTTTCAGAGCCTGACAGACGAGGACGTGGGACTCAGTGTTACACTCAGCCGCGACACAGACGGATCGCTGGGATTCAACATAATGGGAGGCTATACTGTGAGTACTCCAATCCGTGTGCGTGTGTGTGTGAACATTTTTTTCAAACCCTGTTGTGCCGATCGCAACGACATCTTGACACCGCTTGGTGTGCCTCGACACACCTGATACCGTTTACTTACCAGAGAAGCTATTTCTTGCACGACTGTTTCTATTTAATTTTTTTTCAAGATGCTTTGAAAATTATTTTATGTTTAATTTCGATGACGGGGAGATGGTTTATCGGTGACACCTCTCACGGGTGGGGAAGGGTGTAAGGATATGTATAGGTGTAGGTCCGTATTAAATGTCACAAAGTGGTGTTATTCGGAACACAAAAGACATGTTGGAGCGACTAAGAGGTGGAGATGGAGCTCTCTTCTTTGGGAGATCGATAGCGACGGACATTCAAGACCAAATGGCCGGCATGGACTGTAACTGAGTATCTCAGCAATGGTCCAACGTCCTTAGAACGGGAGGGAGTTACTGTAGGGGTGCAACGGTCCCTTGTAACAATAGGATAATAGGGTAGGGTGATAAAGGCATAGAGCAGCTCTGGGGGTAAATAAAGTTTAAAATAACGAGGGGTTATAGTGTCGTGTCGCGACGTCCCCCACCCCCTAGAGGTAGGCTCGGACACGTTTGTTTTGACCACTGACTATTGTTTTGGTCCCAGTGCCCTACTTAGAATCCGGGTCACGTCTCGGTGTCCATTGAGTTGTAATCCTAGAATCATTGGAGGAGATGAAGATGAAATCTTAGTCGAATTGGTGGTTTTTATTTTAGACGGAATAATTCTCTATTAAAGGACTGCGATGCTTTACAGTGATTTTCTCGGGGTGTTAATTTTAATTCGGAAGTTAATCTCTGCTAGAATTTGCTTTGTGTCTTTTTGAAGCTCTTGACAATTTATAAAGTGACTGTCAGTGAGATGGTTATAACTAAAGTGTCGCACGGAAAAGTTGCAGATTTTTAGGTTAGTCCATAATATGGTAATGAAGCTCGTATTTATTGATTATATATTTCTCTCTTCAGTGTTTAAAATATTGGTACAGTTGATATTGTTGGAGAAATACAATGCAGAAACTGACATATTTATATTTATCAAATTAATGTACTAAATTTCTAGTTAAACGTTTTCATTGTTCATATTTGGCACTATTATGGATTACTGTGTAAAATTAACATACATATGATATTGTTATAAACTCTTATCTACTGAACATGTACTGTAACCTACCTGCCAGGGAGTGAACAGTATTTAACAGATAAATGCAATGTCCATATCTTCTACAATTACTATGTTGTCATTAACAGGCTGTTATCATAAAAATGGTGCAATATGAATATGGCATTTATTATTATATTGTTATTATTAATTGTGTCTTGTCAAATACGTCCTTAACCCTTTATTACAGCAAAGTTTAATAAATATTTAAAAGTACATTCCATAAAACATGTATCATTTTTAAATGATGTTTTCAAAACTATTAACTTAATAAATTATTTGACATGTTATTGAATACCTGGTCAAGCTTTTATGGTACTACTCGAGTAAAACTAATCATTGACAGAATGGCAGCGTGTATGTGTGATCTTTCTATTCTATTGTAGATGATCATATTTGCTTGAAGTACTGTCCACACTTTCCATTCCCTATAGGCATTTGTCCATAGAAGTAAAATCCAGTATTCACTGAGATTAATTCACCGGAAATCATGAGGTGTACCCTAACTACAATATTTACTATGATTAATCACTGAAGTATTAGTAGTAATAATAATAGTTGTTGGTAAATAGCGTTTTCATTGTGATTGACAGACACGAGCAGAAAATGAGACAGAAATTATAGCCGTGTTACAAACTTATCTCCAAATGATTAGAGCTGTTTTATGAACTTATACTCAAGTTCGCTTTCATCTGGCCAAGACATTGGCAGGAAATGAAAACACAAGTGTCGTTCGTTTATGTGGTAGACTGACGGTATTATTCGTGGTAAATAGGGTGTTATTAACGGCAAGTGTTCGTATTGAAAAGCGGGTTCTGGTATGTCGGCCTCTGGTAGCTATGTAGGTAATCTTTTTGTGTGCTAGCTCATCCCCGTGGAAGGCTTGTTTGGCGTAGAGCTGATCCATCAATGCTTTAAAAGTAGGAAGATTGCGCCTTTAATCGCCTATCACTGATCCCTAAGGCGTCTGTGACTGTCACCTAAGGGGAGAAAAACGTGCTCAAAGATATTGAATTTGAAGCGTTTCAGGGTGAAAAAAAGGCCTGTAGACGCTCAGTGGTTGTTAGCTTCCAGTATCATGGACGATCAAATATACATTTCTTAAGGTTCTCCATTAGACTTTGATGTACGAGTGACACACTTCAGTGTATGATTGTCACTATTCGGGGTACCGTTGACACACTTCAACTTTATTTTCATTTTAAGATTTGACTGAAAAAAACACATGATTGCTATCTAGTGAGAGAATAGAGCAAATGAAATTTTAATGATTTTTATGAGGGTGTAACATAGCACTACATTTGAGTAATGAATGGAAACTATTTTCATTTGTGATATTTATCATCAATTTTGTATCGCGAAACTCCCTTTCGTCAATCTGTTATTGGGGGGGAATTCGATCTAGAAGTTAGAAGTTCCAAAGGCAAGATAAATGGAGCTGTTTCTTTTGCTCAAACAAAATATGAAAATGTTTATAACTACATGTATCTGGTATTGGGGAATAAGTACACCAGTAAATAACAACTTTTGGATGAACAAATCAAACGTAAGTAGTCTCAGACAGAAATTTGTTTATCCATTTATGTAGATCCAACTGTGATAGTATGCTTTTGGATGTAAATTAATTTTAATTGACATTAAAAAGTCACGTTCTAAGTGATCTACATCGCTATGAGCATTTTCATTCAGATGCATGTGCTATGTGCAACACTTTCTGTACCCTCTTGGTTCTCTGGTTGATTAAGATGTTTGTTGATCTTCTCGGAGAGCTAACATATAAATAGTAATGAAATTGAGTAAGTTATTAGTATTGGTGTCAAAATGACAGTATATTGAGTCCAATTTGATGCAAACAATATCACGCTACTTTTGTAGCAATATGACAACATTGGTGTCAATGTGATTGTATAACTTTTAATGTGTTGGTATAGGCTTCAAAGTGATGCAAACAATATCACACTCCTTTGGCTTTGATATGGTAGTACTTGTATTGGTTTCAATGTGACAGTATGTATCGACCGATGTGATTAGCGAGTTATTGCTTTACATCACAGTGGGAATCTTTCACCCATACTCGACCACCAATGTGATGCAAACAATATCACACTCCTTTGGCTTCGACATGGTAGTATTGGTTTCAATAGAGATGCTATTGGCCTCAATGTGAAGGAAAACACGACCACGATACAACACTCCTATCCCGTGAATGCCAGGACTTAGGCCGAAAGAAAACAGTTGATACGAATCCCGAGATCGCTCCATTCTCCTCCATCGCCCTTGTTCTGACATGCATTAATCTCACACCACTGACATGCTCGGATTGTTATTATATTTTGAAATATTAAATATGAAGTCGTTAATTGCATGCAGTTGCCAGTTTATTTTCCAACCTTCCGTAATGAACACCCAACATTTTAATTTGGGACTTTAGCTCTTAGCAAAATCTGTTTAAGAAGGCTCAACCTAGCTTTCCATTTATCAACAAGGCCACGCTCCATTAGAGAAAATCATTAATTTTTTGTCTGTTCAATTGAAAGCTGGTGCCAAATACCAGTCTCAAGGGAGGGACTCATTTTTTCCCTTTGTAGAAAGTCATCTTGATTTATTGCGCTAAATGAGCTTTCGGTTGGCCTTGAATCCCGGTTCTTTAATGAGTTCCAGCAATTCGGCACATTCTCGACCTGCTTAAAACTCCGTAGATGTGGAATTAACTAGGCTTCAACATTCAACTACAGATAAACAGATGCTAGACCGGTACAATTAACTTTTCAAAGAATGATTAAATGTTTTCTCTAGCCATATATCACGTTCGGATAATGAAGACTTCAAACCAGTTCAAGGATTACCCATGTTTTATCAAAATTGTCCTTCAAAAATCTAACAGATAACATACAGATTTGGGGTTTAGAACACAGGAAGTCTAACCACTAGGAAGCGTGTTCCGTCCTCCGAGGTCTTGCTTGAGCAATTCCTCATTTATCTGTGTGGACGTTGTTAACATAGCTCTACGGGAGAGCTGGAAATAGCTTCATCATTGTCTCCTGCGTTGTCTGTGTTTCGGTGACTTTTGAAAAAAAGCAGCGCCGGTTGCCTAGACTACCAGAGTATTACCAGTACCGAAATAGCAGTGATGCTTTAAGTGAAGGAGATTAGACAGACAGCATTGTTCATTGTTAAAGCAGCCCTCCTCCTAGTATTAACTAGCAATGCAGAATCATCCATCAACTGATATATTTTCATGTTAGGTTTTATGATTTTATATTTAACCTTATCCACGACAGGCAACTTTGGATGCTGTTACTTAAAAAGGAGTGATTCCTTATTTTCAATTTGGTACATCACTTTTATTGTAGTGTATATGGGTAGAACACCTGATAGGGTATACAGTGTCCCCTCCATATAACGCTGAAGTTGGGGTCCATGTCATACCCCCGCGTTATCGTACCCGACTAATACCATTTAACAGGGAAATAATGAAAATAAAAATGGGATCTATGTCTGACCCTGCATTATATCCGAATCCACCGTGCATCGGACTGTGTTATATCGAGGGGGCACTGTATTACATATATTGTGTATATATGTTATGAATTTCAAATAATTATTAATACGATTATTCATGGTATACATTGCCCTACAAGTACATGCATAATAATCATGTCTTCAAATAAGTACAATATGTGTTGAGATCTAATATCTATTAATTAGAGCTTAGTGGACGATATTAAAACAATAATTTTGAAGATTCATCAATTATGGTTTATTAATTTTTTGTTTTCTTTTTACCACTGTAAGACATGTAGGTTCTTGACTGCTCAACACCTGCACTATAGATGTATATCAGTGAGGTGTCTATTAACATCAGATTAGCAGGTGTGCCCTTTAACAATGCTGTGCATTATTGCTGCATACATAGCAGTGTTGAAATATATCCAACCATTCAGTCACATGCTATTGATCAGATTTCTTAAATACATTTTTTTTTTTCGCGCATGAAATACCATTCATCATTGAAAGGTACCTTTGATCTGATAATATAGAGGTATTATTTATTTAAATGTGTTTCAGTCGGGTCAGTGCAAACACGATGTCAATGTCAATTTGTAGGGGTCTACTACAAGGAGATGTATTGACATGTACCTCATTCAATAGCATTAAAGAAAATATTATCATCAAGCCCAGGGTTCGTTCTTGTACATAACTAATATTGGGGACATGATAGCATTCAGATTAATGTCAATCGCTATCAATGCGCCTGAGATAAACAGAATAGACCTTTTCACAGTAAAACCCAAGTGGGGTTCATTTGAATGGGGCAGTTCATGAAGGGAGTGGAGTAGGGAAGGGAAAAGTGGGGAGGGGGCCTTTAACTACAACATTTGCTTGCTGTTCTCGGATATGAAAATGACGATGGTCCTATTGATTCAAAGTGTGAATGGATAATTTTTCTGTGTTCAAACACAGGGGTTATGAGCTGTGTCACCATAGTCACCCGAAGTATGGGTTATTACATCCCAATTGGACATTAACAAACTCTTGGTTCAAATAGATGAGAAAGCTCAGAAAGACGTTAAATCAAAATTTTAATGAATATCTTTTTAAAGCATGACACCCTTCTGTTACCATAAATCTGTAGGTGTCAAAACAACTGAACAATTCACGTCAACATGATTTCTTTTCTTTTAATATAACCAAAGCAACAACGAAAATGTTTCAGAGATTATTTATAATATGTAAACGGCATCCTCAGAATTTTAAAGTTCAAAGCCATTTGTGCCCCAAGGACGTCTTTAAATGAAGAGTGAGGGGTACATAGTATTCCGCATACAAAGCCAGCCGAACGGCAATGAGCCAACCAGACATGCTGTAATCGAATTATTAAAGGGGCACATGCGCTGTAATAGGCTTACCGTGGTTGGAAGACAGGTCAGGAGCTGCTTAATGATCAATAATGTATTCAGACGTTCCTCATGTTTTTTCCTAAATGAATTTGCCTGGTCTATGACACTATGACAAGGACAAGCATCCACCGAGATTGTTTCAGTGCTCCGCAGACGTGATAAACGCAGTGCCGGTAACAGTCTGCATGGCAATAAAATATCGCAGATCCAATCCTAGGTGCACTTGATTCCTAGAAAAATCTGTGTGTAATTACGGTACTGTCGAGGTAATGTCTGAATTATGAAAATCGTAATATTCTAGATTATGAAAAATGTCCCTTTAAATTAGCATAATTGTAATAATGGTTGTTTCCTGTAGTCAACGTGGAAAGGTAAGATTAAACATATTAAAGTTATGTATTGCATTATTGTTTTACATTATCTGATTTTTTTTCCCGGTAGAAAGTTAAAAGTTGCTAACTTTTGCTAATCCAGCCTAATTTAACCTGAACATTGCAATCCTGGGGCCGTATGCACAAACGTAGTTTAACCACAGTTTAGGCTAAACTAGGTTTAAGCGATGAGTTATACCACTGTCGGCATGATTCTTAAACTACGGTTTAACTAAACTACGTCTGTGCATACGGCCCCAGGGGTATAATGGGTTAAAATGCAGAAATCATTCACTTTTATTATATAGAAATGTTGGTAAAATATTTGCAGAAAATCTGCCACTTTGTAAAGGAAACAAGATTTGCACTAGTCATGTGGGATACAAGAACGTATTACCAAATTTAGTGCAAATGTTATTTGATAGGGGTAATATGATCCCATTTATTACCCCACATGCAATCTGAAATTGTCCATGGAAAGAAAAATATTTATTGTTTATCTTTGAGAGCGAGCAATGAGGGGTCATAATTAATCGGAGTAGGAGAATTTTAGAAAAGTAACATGAGATGGTTTGGAATGAGACATCCAAACACAGGAAGAGACATCACAGAGACAATCACAACAAGGGCCAGGAAGAGACATCGAAGGGCAGGAAGAGACGTAGCAATAGAAAAAACATCTCCGCACAGCTATTGTCAAAAACGTTATTGGATAAGCAAGATGGCCTTAAAAAACATGAGCTCACTATGTAAATAGTGTTTGAAGAACACTTTATCATATCATGCCTTCTGATAACCATGGTATCGTTTCTTGAAGCTCTCATATCTAATACGAGACCATAACCACTCTCGTAGCGATATCTTATGCATGGCGCCCATACACTTACGAGAGCGCTATGATCTCATAGTAGATAAGAGACCTTCGAGAAACTATACCGGGGTCATTGCATATAGGTGAAATATTCCTGCTGTGACATAAAGACTGTTAAAGTGATGGAGAAATATGGATGTGGTTCTTTAATACATGTGTTTATGTTATGAAGAGTTGATTGTTGCAGTAATACATGCAAAGTGCTGGCATAGATGGGCATATCTATAATACACAATGTGTAGATCAACTTGTGTTACCTAGTTGCCTACAAGACCACTGAATATAGCACCATGATCACCAGCTGAAGAAATGTGGAAGTCCTTCTTTAATACTTGTACTTGTAAAACATTGATTGTTGCAGTAATATTTGTACAAGGATGTCATAGATGGGTACATATGTATGATGTTTAGTCCAACACTTGTATGTGTTATCTAGTCGACTACAAGGCCGCTAAATAATCACTAGCTGGAGAATATGGAAGCAATTCTTTAATACATGCACTGATTAAAAAGTCTGTTATTGCAGTAATATTTGTACATGGTTGTCATTGATGGGTGTATATGGATAATGTATACTCCAAAGTCTGGATGTGCTATCTAGACGTCTTCAAGGACACTGGACAATCACCAGGTAAACTTTCTAACAGGGCAGCATAATTACATAGCAGTAGGAAACATTACCCCCATCAGTCCTCCGATCAAACAGTTGCCCGTGTTTGAGTGTCGACCATTTGATCCTTTCGCTCTGTCCTCGTTAAATATTTATCCACACATTGAAAAGACGACCCGTATTTACCAGACATTTTTTCCTCCTCTCTGAATGTTATCGCGACAAATCTCCCGAGTCTTATAGTCTCGCGTCAAAGGGCACAGTTTTAGCACATACATCGTGGCCCGTGGGGCGAGGGTGATTAGGGATATAATCAGATGGTGAGGGTATGGTGTGTAAATGGAGGATATATCGGCGAGTCTACATATGTATGTGGCTGTAGACTGAATGTTGACCAAGTCCGACGCGACACGAACCTGGGTATTGAAGTCGGCAGACGCTCTTATCGGTTACTTTATTATTACTGTGTTTACTCAGCGGTCTTTTGATGTCGTGCTTCGGCTGTGTGTATGCGCCACTTCATGCGGTTATATTATGATTGATAAACATCAAGATTCGGCTGGACAGAAACCAGCATGCTACAGTCGAAACAGATAAATAACCAGTAGAATACAATCACAACAGACCCATAAATGAACATCATAAAAAGCATGTTCATTTTTAATCGCATAAAGTATTGTAGTCTTGGTTGGCCATCCATCTGGGCTCGTCTGTATGAAAGTCATAACTCCAAAGTAACTGTAATAGAGGACCATGCTGATCCTGGGGTTCAAACCCAAGTTGCAAGATTGTGAGTTGAACGGTCTACAGACTGGGCCAAAGACCAGTAGGAGCATCTTAAGTCACACCCAGTTACATAACCACAACTCCTGCCTTTGCCATTGACTATGCAGTTAAGTAGCCAAGGTAAAGTATCAGCTGGTTTCATAGGCTTACTGTAACATTCAGTGCCATGAGTGTTACAGGTTTCCTTCAGCCCTAAACTGACAAGCCGTGATATGAGTGAAAGAATCTTGAAAGCGACTCAATAAAACCATTTAAAACCAGATTGAAGCTATATGTTGAAGCTATGGCTACATTGGTGGTGCACTGTTTTGTATAGGAGCAGGAAGATCTCTATATGGCAACTTTGGTTGTAACAGTCGGAAGGTTAAGAATATTATATCCATGGACTGGGTATACAATTGTACGACCAATGGTACATACATGTAGTTCCTGCATGGCAACATTTTTAATACAAGCTATCATACTATGAGCTATTTTACTACCCTATTTACAGAGTTCAAATCCTGCCCCATGGGGGCTCCGGCATCAATTTCACAGAAGTTACATTTCTGACAATATCATGCACTGTCTGTAGAGTGGCACTACACTTATCATCCTTGGTCTGTCAGTACCAGCCGGTGCTTGCAGCTTTACTGCA
>JAUTBQ010157461.1:0-13124 GCA_032361185.1 Lepetodrilus ovalis | reverse complement strand
AAGGGGATTTTGGCGATATAGAATTGATGATGACTATCACAAATGAATGTAGTTTACATTTATTACTCAAATATAGTCCTACGTGCTCATAAAAATCTGTGATTGTATGCCTTTAACATAGACATGTATTTTATTCCAATTACACAGTAACCATTGCATGCTGATTAAAACTAACTTCACGCTATGTACCCTCAGTTGACGGGATTCAGGCATTATACGTAACGAGTTTTCACGACTTGAAAATCGTTATACCCAAATGTGGTTAAATTTCTCCAGCCCGACGTACTTATCAAGGAAGCACTTAGAAATAAAAGTCAAATACGTTGCGACAGAAGAGACGAAGTGCTAGATTCAATTTGTTAGCAAACCAAACATTGACGTGGGCCCCACTGGCCGCTTTCCACACACTACAGGCGAAAACTGAGGTACTGCGTGACGCCAATGGTGGGCACTCTAAAAGTTTTCCTTATTGCCAGGAGAAGATACAGGATCGTGACGTGAAGATGACGGACGAGCATGGAAGAAAGAAAGGGGTAAGAATACGGACTGTTGAGGTGCTTCAAACGCCTAACTTGGCATCGATGAGCCGTGAAGTAAAGCTCGCGAGGCCGTCGTTTCATATTGATTTGCGGAGCAATCACTCCAGTGAAAGGAGCGCAGCTAAATTACCGTGGCTATCTGTTGAAGGCGAGCGTTGACTGACCAGTGACCAGAGCGGACAGTTACGTGATCGGAGCCCGGGAGCGCGGACGTCGACGTGAGCGATGCGTGTGTAGAGGAAGTTGTATCCGTCGGTGACCACCTATCTTCGTGGTACTGGAGCAGCAATCACGACGACTTGACTGCCTGCTCTATAAACAGTAATTACCCCACACACTGGGAGTGCCTTCTGACATGTTATTACCAAAGAAGAAAGTCAATGGGATTTTTCCCTGGTTGTCCTATGATGGACAATAGATCCTGGATGTTAAAATTAACTCAACTCTGGAGCTCAGTAGCAATTCTATACCAGCCTACATCTCGGCGACCTCGCCTGAACACTTTGATGTCATAGAGTTCTTATCTGAACTGAACTTTCCGAGCGGATGATACATCGCCAAATTACGAGACCAAGTCCATTTACATGTATATTATGTAGAGGAAAACAAGCCATTGATCTGTTCTGGATACATAATATAAAGAGTCCATTTGGAGTCGACTGTACGACGGCTGGAAATTGGTTGAGATGGTTAAGCTCAGAGGACGTAATGTCACGTCTCAATGGCAGTAATACACCGTAGACGTAATGCCATTGTTCAGATATACTTTATATCTGCCAAATAACAAGCGAGTGTCAGAAGACTGACTGGAATCGAATTTGAATTCATCAGACTATTTCGACGTTAAGTTGGCTTTGTCATTATAGTTTATATTTCAAGTTTTTGTTACAAACGACACCGGATCATGCTTTTGCATACAACAGGGACGTGACGATCTTCAATTACAATGAACCATGTCTTTGAAGTGTTCGGTGGAACATTTGAAAAACCACATTGGATGTAACCTGTAGTAAAAATGTGCTATCGATTCGTATAGTGGGCATTTCCTTCAATACACTATCAAATATTCCACTATTTCCACGTTAACTGCTTAATTGGATTTCGGCGTCCGCAGCTGAAGTTTGCTATTTCATCTGTCTTCCAACACGGCTGGAGGCCAGCGGCGGAACAGACAAAGCACGCAGCTCGTGCACATCTCGTGCAGTGGAGGTGTAAATACACGCATACAGGCAACTGGTTTATCATGGAGATCGATCCAGTGATTGATCGACAACTGTAATTCAATTATCGAAGATTGCCTCTCCCAGATACTTGTTGATATGAGGAATAATCGCCATCTCTTTAATAATCTCGGCATTGTGTGTAATATCGACGTCTGGCAGACAAGTTGATTCCAATGTTTATATTGTGGAATGTAAGTGAACATTCTCATTGATATCTGCCTCTAGGTAATGGACCGACTTCTCTGCCAGCCATACGGAACTCTCCCTATTAAGGACTAAATGTTATCAGTAGCGCGTGTATCTGGCATTTCCATAGCATCCAGTACATCTGCTACAACAGGTTGCCCACTTACCCCGTGGGATGAATGTGTAATGTAAGGACAAGGTCCGCCAGCGCTGACGTCAGCTTGGACCTGTTCAATTGACCATTGACTACACAACAGTGTTGGCATAACGTGTCTAAAAGTGAATAGTTATGCTTTGTGAAATTTCGTCCTGGAAAATGCGTGTTGGTCAATGATCAATCCCCAGTAACTACGATACTGGGCAGTGGTATATGTGGCACCGTCAGGCGAGTAGGGTCTGGTTCTGTGAGCTATATGTAGCAGAGTGGCTGATTATTGACTTCGCTGAAGCAGCACGCCGTTCCGTAGATTAAGTGTCATGCAATGTTGGATCCATAAATGAATATTGCTGGCATAAATGTGACTCCCCTGCGATGGGACGTGTGATCAGCTGGGAAAGTTGTCGGCCACCCATAGCAGTGCAGCGGTCATAATGTACATGTGCCACAGAATGGGTGGACACCGGCCTGTGATTCTACCCAGATTATTGCATTACACCCTATTGACATTATCCATGGCCGTGTTTTTATTCACGGCGTCGATGTTCCAGACAGATTGTCTGGGCAAAGAGGACCAACCTCCAATTTCCTACACAAAGTCACAGCACCCTCGGGATGAGCGAGCCTCGTTAAGTCTGTCAGAAAGGGTTATAGCTGTTCTTTCGCCCGTCTTTCCGTCCCTGAACACGGGTCGCATTTCCAAAATGAATCTATCGCAAATCGGGAGAGTGGCTACATTTTACAATCTGGAAGACCGGAATACAACGGGTAAACGACAGCCCACGACGATGAGAGAATTGTATATGTTGTATCAGCCCATCGCCACTCCGGACGAACAGGAACTGATGTTGGTCACCTTCCAAACTTTCATCCGCGCATGCGAACTGAGCAACTTAACGTACTTCCTGTACGGAGGAACGTTGTTGGGAGCTTTCCGTCATCATGGAATTGTTCCATGGGACGACGACATTGACGTTATGATGAACGCTTCGGACAAATACAGGATTAAAAAAGCTCTGTCACAGTTCCCGAGTTACGGTTTGCACAGCCCTTCTCACAGACAGTGGAAGTTCTTCCGCAAAGACCTGCCAACTCTTCAACACAAGCCATACCGTTGGCCTTTCATAGACATATTTTTCTTCGTGGAGAATTCTAAGTATATGTGGGACGAAAGTCCACATTATAGACAGGACTTCAACTACAGCAAGACGTCCGTGTTTCCATTACAGTTCCGACCTTTTGAGAGGGCAATACTCCCCGTCCCATGCAACATGGAAAGTGTGCTATCTACGAACTACATGATTAATGTGTGTACAACGTCCAACTATATTCACAAACTGGAATCGGATAAACCGATGCAGCTGAGAAAAAGAGTAAACTGTAAGCATCTGCATTCATTGTATGCATTTGTGTTTAGGACAGAAGACAAGTATGGTAACATTTTAGAAGAACAAAAACACGGCCATAAAGTACTGAGTACCGTAACCCTACCTCCGTTCTGTAAAGTGTAAATTATAATGCCTAAGATCATGTTACGCAATGTAATATAGTACTTATATAGCAACAATGTCTTACTTATATATTATACACAATGTAATAGCGTAATACTAATGAATAATATTAGAATATGCAGCAATATAGCATTAGTAATATATAATATCATAGGATTCCATAAATGTATGTACCGCAATCTACTATCACAGTGAGAAAATAGTGCTTGCATGATACTATGATATAAGAGACTGAATGTAGTACTACTACTATACTAATGTTGTACTCTTGTTCCAAAAATGGCAGCTATATTGTGATATTAAAACCTTTGTCATATAACGAGTACTGTGATCTATACAGACGTGATGGTCTTGAGATGAAAGGCTGTCCACCTCCCTATTAGTAGGTCGTCGGCATCAGTGGATCTAATTAACTCCAGCACACTGACTCCACTAATGAAGCTTTACTACTATATTGGTATCCATTTATATGGTCAAACGAGATCACTTACAACGGAGTACGGCACGGCGAAATGAGTTCGGTCGCAGTCGGGGTACTCCAAGAACATTAGGACAGAGAATTCTAATCAATCTCATAATTAAGACTTGCAAGAGAAATAACTCTTTGAAAAAGTGCATAATAAACTGATAATAATACTATAATTACGTATCGAATCTTTAAGCAGCTTTGATTTCAAGATGTACATAGTAGTGTCCCAGAATATACACTGTATTCAACAGATGGCTTCAGTGTGTAATTCAATTCATTTTCTTTGCAATGGAACGAAGGCAATTAGATAGGACAGACCAATATCGGCAACAGGTTAGGGTCGGTGTATTCCCACGTGACGGATTAACTAATTGATTGATATCCTATCCAGCCAAAGCAAATCGATGTTTATTCCATTAAAAGAAGGTCGGCTTTTTTAATTGATTCAGTATTGATTACACTACAACGGCTTCTTGTAGTCCTATAATCTCTTCTTGTAGTCCTGTACTCTCTTCTTGTAGTCCTATATCTCTTACTGTAGTCCTATATCTCTTCTTGCATGCCCGTATCTCTTCTTGTAGTCTTATATCTCTTCTTGTAGACCAATACTTATTCATGAGGCCCTATATCTATTCTTGTAGACATATATCTCTTCTTGCAGACCTGTATCTCTTCTTGTAGACCTAACTTCTTGTAGACCTATCTCTTTTTAGTAGACCTATCTCATCTTATAGACCTATTTCTTCTTGCAGGCCTGGGTATCCTTTCACCGAAGCTCTTTCATCCACTACGAGACTGGTAGCGCTCGCTTTGCCGATAGCTAATAGCTAAGAGAGCGCTACCAGTCTCTTAGAAGATAAGAGAGCTTCGTGAAAGGATACCCTGTACGTCTTCTTGTAGAGCTATCTCCTTTTGTAGACCTATCTCTTCTTGTAGTACTAGTATAGCTCTTCTTGCTCCTGCAGTAATAAATATCATTGTCTTATAAACTCCCTACTCGTCTGGTTGTCCTATGCGACAAGTTATTAGTAGCCAAGTATATCAAACTCAAATGGAAAATAATTACAATAGCTGTCATTTAAATTTACATAAGTAAAGCAAGATATTGACAAGTTCCCGTGTAACACGAAATAGAGAAATATATCGCGCCCACGTGAATAATAATACGACGAGCTATAAATACATAACAATGCCAGTAATTCCCATCTGTTTTCGTGGCACAGGAAATGTGATACCACTTGGACGGAAATGTCAGCTGACTATAATGGAAGCACTGCCTACTCACGTTCCTACTACTGTCCTAGCCACGTTCCTACTGTACTAGCCACGTTCTTGAACTGTCCTAGTCACGGTCCTAAGTTGTCCTAGCCACGTTCCTGAACTGTCAGTCACGGTCCTAAGTTGTCCTAGCCACGTTCCTGGACTGTCATAGTCACGGTCCTAAGTTGTCCTAGCCACGTTCCTGAACTGTAATAGTCACGTTCCTAAGTTGTCCTAGCCACGTTCCTGAACTGTCATAGTCACGTTTCTAAGTTGTCCTAGCCACGTTCCTGGACTGTCCTAGTAGGCCTAGTTACGTATGTTCGAACGAATACACGTGACGTCTGTTTGTATGAACGTGTGCTACAAAGCAAAGACCTAAAAACGCGCAGTTTCGAATGTTTGTTTTAATTACTAGTAATGTATAGCTATGTTTGTTACTACAATGTTATGTTCAAATATCTAACGTATATTCTCATTCACGCAAACGTTAAAAATACGTTCTCAACCACAAAATAACTTCATGTGGAATTTATCGTCTAAATAATCCCCAAATAACTCCATGTCGTGCACTTTTCTTTTCGTTTACAAAACTCTCTACCATTTGTGTTGTTCTTCTGTATAGAATAAACCAACTCAATTTTCACCGAAATTGCAAGTCGATGTAATTATTTTTATGGAACATCGATAATTGGCCAGTCTCCAGTGGCACACTTGAACTTTGGGCAACAGAAGCTTACGGAAAGTGAATAGTTACTTTATCGACTAACGTTTTCCCCAGAAAATTACATCATGGATGAAATCTTATCTTGTCATGGATAATTCATTTTTATGCGAAACATAATATTACAGCAAAATTGGGTTCTTTGATGTACATGAAATTCAAGATTAAGTCATCCCTTAAAAACGTCACTTATTGTTCTAAATGCCATGTTTCATGTCCTGGGCTTTGCATGTTGATACTGTTGATATCTTGTATAAAATATGCTGCAAAACCATTGATAAACGTTATGTTCTGGATTCATGTACATGCCAGTATTTTCACTGTTACATTTATCGAATGTCTATAGTGTTTTTATTTACTGCATTATACTATTTCGATAACAACAACAATATTAATAATATTGACGATGATGATGATGATGACGACGATGGCGATGATATTTTTTATGATGATTATAATGATGATGATGATGATGGTGATGATGATTGTGATGATGATGATGATGATAATTATCATCATAGTAATAATAATAATAATAATAATAATAATAATAATAATAGTAATAATAATAAGAAAATAAAAAATAATAAAGTGTACCATAATCTAGGGTAAAACACAATATGACCCAGACAAGTAGAAGCTAGAGCAAAACATAATATGACCCAGACAAATACAAAAGTGTGCATTTATGTTGTTAACGTGTTATAGGGTTAGAATTCCATATCATCCTAAAGGCAAACGTATCTAGCTGAATGACAAGCAAAGCCTGTACAGGGTGTACTATTTATACATTCATGAGTTGTATTGATAGTCTATCCAGAGCTTGCTGTATGTTTGCGGAATAACTTTCTAAATTAGCTGTCAAATATACATACAGAGCCTAGTCCAGAACCAAGAACGAAACATTCATACACCACCAAGCAACAGAACGGTATGCCATCTTCCTAATTAGATAAATCTATGCAGTGTTCTTATGGAAGAACCCTACTGCTTCTCTCGTGCTCAGAATATAGGAGGTAATCAAATTATTCAATTCGGTCAGGCACAGAATAACATTGTTAATGTCGTACGACCTGGGATATTGTAAAGTAGCGACCTGTAAGAGGAACTGTAGTACATTTATTTACAAACATTCAACGCAGTCTTGACAAACATACAACAGTGTCCGCTGTCACACAGTCACGAAGAGCAAGTCACCAGCAGAAATGGCGTTATAAATCACATTGCAGTTGCATTCAATAATAAATATGTCATTATAAATAACGTTGCAGATAAGATATGTTGGAGATGTAATATATACATGCCTCGACGAAATGGAAGTGAAACCAATGGTGTATGCACGGCAATACTTAACTATTTTAGCAGAGAGGGGCAGTTGAATGAATATTACAAAATTATATTGCAATTTATGAGTGCAATAACATGCATGGTAGTTGGGTAAAACGACCACGGCTAGCTATGGTACTGTTGTGGGTGTTTTAGATACATTGCATTATGTTCTGTATATATAAACGGTATGCCTTGCACATATTACATAGTCAGTTGAAATTAGAAGTAATAGTTTTTTTTACAGCAATATAAAGTAAAATATTTTTAATGATCTGTCCTGTGACACGTTCAACGCTTCTAGGCTTGGTTTCCTATCTAAATATTGAACATCTAAAGGTTTATTTCTTTCCTGGTAGGCCACACTAGCAGTAATTTAACCTGGTTACTAAGCGACGCAACTTTCGTATTAGACTGCTAAATCCCTACATCTTTATAAATTAAGACAAAAATTCTTGACAATACGTGATATGAAAAACATATAAGAATCTCAAGTCTTTCTGATCCTAATTACAGAAGACATGTTCCATTAGCTGTGTTATTTGGATGTCTGCTTCCAGTTGTTGAGCTCCAGAGCAACAGGCTTACTTTTCATCAGTCATTTTTCTTTCTTTAGTTATCCGCGCTGAACAAACATGCAGAGTATTACATTGCTAGCCAGTCGTACTAAGACAAGTCAATGTGAGTCTCGTGGAATCCGAGCTGGCTCCGACCACTGACAGCTGAGTAGAAGATGTGGTTCGGTTATCCCCACACTAACGTAATTGGAGGACATCGAGCGACCAGCTAAAACTGTTAGCCGATTAGTGCCTCCATCGCAAAATGGTAAGCTACAGTTTGATCGTCCCTCGTTTCCAGTATTACTCCTCTAGCTGGTAAGGTCCCCCTATATCGCAAATTGTTCAGATACAATTCTACCGCTCCAGTTGTCCATCTTCCGTGGGCTGTACTGTATAATATAGATTACTCGGCGTTGGGACGCTATTGATCATTGTTGGCCAACTGAGAGATATCTCATAATTAATATCAACTTATGACTATATATCATTAGAAATAAGGGCTAACAGGACGTACGGTAATTAAGAATCTAATAAACAAAGGAGCGGCGATCACTGACAACACGGGGGAGGCCATCGTAGTCATGGCGGTGGGTGAGGGATAGACAACGTCTTAATGTTCTCCCTTATAACACGTTTTACAAATGACTTCGACCTATCTGTCCTCAGCTACGATTGGCACTAACTATATTACTATAGGCATGAACAAGTAATAACTAAAAACATATATGTACAACAAAATATAGTTTTCTATAGGTCTGTCGACTGAAACCCAGCTGCTCACAGTGACATGACCAAAGGCAATCACGCATGTAGTTCCATTTAATGATAATACAGATTACTTTCCTCAGCCATCCTTGCCAATGCAAACTAATGGAGGTACAAGTGGTGCTTCAATGACAAGATGGACGATTTTTATACATAATTGTAACCACTGTAATTATTCCTTCAAATAATTAATTCTATTTTTTTTTTCACGTCAGTGTCAGTTAACGAAGACTGTTTTCTGTTGAGACTGGCAGCAGTATTGAATTATCTCAAGTCTATCACCACTGACCTTAGTTAAGGTAGTTGAAAACAACGGCTTTAGTATTGATAGGGTCAAGAGCAGGACCGGAGATAGGGAAGGGAGGTAACTAGATATGCTACTAACATCAAAGACGTCTAGGACGACCCAGCATGGACATGTCGAGGGCAAAATAGTACATCAAAAGCAAACGAAACCGTATGCTAAAATACAGTCATCGCACATTGATGATCTTCTGGGTGTTCTTCGCAACGAAGTAGAAAGTGTCCAGTTAGCCATGTTACGTTCATTCAGTGTAATATATTGCGGTTATTTTTATTACCGTTAGTAGAGGTGATAGCAGATTTTATAGATGGTGTTCGATGTTGACGTGTCCTAATACGTATCCTGAATAATGTATTAACTAAACCGATGCTGTAACAGTTTCAATTTAAATAATGAACTACAAATAGGGATGTTTGGTCTCATCCTCGAACACCAGGCTATTGTTTCTCCTTATCTGACGGATGTTAAGGTCGGAGACTATAATAGCCAGGGGTTCAAGGATGAATTGGTCTAGGAAATCGTATAAATGTTTCAGCAAAAGCGATTGCAAGTTATTTTTCTTAAAAGTAATTGAGGATTGGTAACCGGAAGTCATATATCGGACCTGTATGCTGAGTAGGTTTAGCGAGGCTGGTGGAGAACTGCTGATGTATGCCGTGCTGGTGGTGTTCTAGCAAGGATGCAGCTCTAATCCTGCAACAATGTCTTAGTTTACGCCATCTACGAGATGACGTGTTTCACGACATTAAAGGAAGCCAGACTCCTGTGATGTGTTCTCTAATTGGATCTGCAAGTGTTGTGTTTAAGGAGGAGATTATCAATGACGGGAGGGCCCGCTGCGTGACCATAGAAACAAACTGCTTAATTTGCCCAATTCACGAAACCTCCAGAGACAAGCCAGAGGTCTGTACTGATCAGGACTGTGATGGAGAGAGACAAAGGCCACGAGACGCCTTGTGCATGAGATAAATGTTAGTGGTGGAGCTAGATTAGTTCCACATACACGCAGAGGTTTAACTCTGCACACGCGCACGCCCCGTCACCCACACGCAGTTTAAAGTAATTAATACGTATAATAATAAGTCATAATGTTGTACCATTTGAAGTAATATGAAACTAAATGTTAGTGGACATTACCCCAAAATAAACATAATGTTGATATGGTGCAGGATATGTAGATCTAGTACATGTAGAAGTTGCTTTTTTTTTTGTTTTGTTTGTTTTGTTGTTTTGTAATGGGGTTTAGAATCGCTTTCAAGATTCTTTCACTAACATCACGACTTGTCAGTTTAGTGCTGGAGGAAACCCACAACATCCGTAGCGCTGAATGTTGCAGTAAACCTGCAATTGCTTGCACCGGATGGTACGGACAGACCAAGGATGATATCTGTATTGCTACTAGAAGTACTAGCAGTACTTGTCTTTTAAAGTTACATGCACATTATTTCTGGATTTACTAACTCCCCGAATCTTGAAATAGTGGTACTAGATAATATACTATTCATGTTATTTGCGTTTTAATTAACAACTAACGACGTGAAACAAAAGAGCACAAGACGTTCGTCAGCTGACATGTATGTATTTGTGGCGAATTTCATTTAGCGAATGTATGGGACACATCGTCGATTGATTCATCAGGGCGAGCAAGTGATGTGACATTGCCACGACATTGCCCCATCTTGTCAAGTCTCATTGCCCTGGTAGTATTACTGAATAACGTGATGACCACGAGTCGATGTCAATCATTAAAGGATGGGAAGGGTTGACCTGTCCTTGGAGTAAAGTGAATTTAGCTATCGGTGACATAACAAGGGTGTGCATTCCTGCATGACGAGCTAAAACAAATTCTGATATCATCGTATTCAGCTCATTTGCCTGCCAATCACAGATGTCATGTTGACACTGAACCCCAGTTATGTGCCCCTGACGACTGAACCACAAGCGCAGTAAGCACGGAACACTCCCACGTCATTTCCGGTTTTCTCCGGGGCAGTAAGCAGTTACAAGGGTGAGCCGAGCGCCACAGGAGTAGTAAATCCTGGTTAAATGTAATTTGCACAGAAAGTGGGCCCACCGTGCATCATGGTGATCCCACTGAGTCGTAGCTGAAAGTACAATTGTTATCGGATTACTCAGTCAAGGGCGGCCTAATCAGTTTTAACAGTCTGTGTTATCACAGGTCTTTCTTCCATCACATGGGTCACGCTAAATTCGCACACGTGTTTCTAAGTTCGCGTACGGCGTAACGTGCGTGGCCGGAAAGCGGAACTACTCCGCGAAATCACTCCGGAACGTGTGGCAGTGACTAGAAGAATTAATTCAATTTCCTTTTTTTCAATCAGTAGCAAATAGAAATCATATTTAACATTGGCAATTGGCAATGGGTATCTATCTCAAGATGTGTGAGTTTCTTCAAAAGAAATAAAATGATATACAAATACATATTTGTGAAATAATATGATAATCTTTCTACTTTTATATCAGGTAATTTGTTGATATGTTTGGTTTTCCTTTTGGGAGCAAAATTATCAACAGAATAGAATTACGAAACATAGTAAATTGCTGTCCATATGGAAATATTTTAATTTTTTTTTGTAATGGGATTTATAGTCGCTTTCTAGAATCGGCCTTCCAATTAATTCATTGACTATTCTATTAAAACGTTGGTGTCATTTCATGTTACGTGTGTGTTACTCGTTACCCCATCTTTTGAAGTTAGCTGTGACGACATATCTCCGATATAATTGGTCGCAAGTGTAAAATTATACGGCATCATATGTTACAACAGGAACCACGACAGATAACGACAAATCATAATGTTCAGCGCTTCATGACATTCTCAGTGCAAGGAGTTGCTCCAGCTACTACTGAACTATCGTGCCGTGTAGCAGGCAGTGTAATGAGTTCCTAACAGAAGCTCATGACAGAGTTGCGATACAAACATGCAAAGTGACTCAAACCAGCCACAGGAAGGTGAACGAACACGTGGTGTGTTTATTGTCCTGGTGAAATTGATAACGTCAATGAATGAAACAGATTAGAGGACGTGGCCAGTGGCTGACCTCTGCTAGATACTTAAGGTGGACAAGAGATGCGGAATCACCCGTCAGCGCATACCAGAAACCAACCCGTCATCGATTTTCAAGTCTCCTTAAAACGCAAGGACAAATTTTACATTTCACTGGAAGCCAAGGACAATAACGAGTGATAACCATTATCCTAGTTTTTTTCCATCTCTCCACATTGATATGATTGAAACAGCCATATGAGAGACTTCAGACACCAGACTTTCGTTTGGAACAATGAGTCTGGAATATATGTAAATCTACATCAATGTAGTTAGTTTGATTATCTCTCTAAATATGTAATCTAAACATTTGGATATGTAAGCCTGAGCAGTCCAGAGGTACGAATTATACCAGACTTAAATGCTAGTAGTATAGTAATGACATAACATCTGATCTAATCGAAATGACCATGATGTGCTTTCCAGGACATGACTTTCATCATTTGTTGCCCAGCCAATATGTACGCTCAAGGATATGCGTGGGGGAAAAGTTACTTTGCTCAATAACATCGAATTAGCTGGAAACCTGAAAATCAATTATTTTAATGCATTGCTTTGGGTCAAGATCATGCACCATATATAATTCCAGACAAAGGATGCAACATTATTTACGTGATTAAATGAGAGATCGTTAACACAGTATTCCATTGATCTTACGACGTCGTGCTCATAGTGGGAGAAAAATCTACAATAACTATAGAGTCACAGCAATGCTCGTTTTACAGCTGGCATACATACACGATCCATTACGAGTATAGACGGCAACAGAAAGCCATATTCCACTTTTGCTACACAAGGTGACACGAATAAAGCTATAGTCGGAGCATTTAGTCACAACACTGAAATATCACTTAAATGCGCAGTTGAATCTATATCTACGGTGCGATCTATTCTGATTCAGATTTCCGTGAATTGGATCCGGGTTCGCGGAATAGGCCGCAAGTCCAGGTTATATTCCGGATCTGAACCTGGGAAATAGATCTGAAGTGCACCTATTTGTCTAGATGTCTGATTGTAAAACTGGAATGTGAAC